>JANTPZ010151301.1:0-16802 GCA_025593235.1 Vachellia pachyceras | reverse complement strand
TAACATGTGAAAAATGTGTGGAGAGTTCTAGAATGGCTAAGTATTTACAAGAGATCTCTAGAGAATTCTAGGGTTCTCTAGAGTAGATCGTGACATTAAGGAGAGGTGTGAAAAGGAGAAAGGACCAGATTGGCATAAGATCGCTCATATCCCTCATGTTGATATTTGGTAGGCCCAACGTGAAAAGTTAGTCATCTTATTCTCTCGGCATGTTGTTACAGTCAACTCATCATATGGTTCCTCTCTCTTTGCGATCAGAAAGAAAAGGGAATATTGTCTGTCTTCAACTTCAAATCAAAAGAAGCAGCTCCTCCATTCACGCTTTCCAGAGCTTCAATTCCCAAGAATTGTAGTATTTGTGGAGTCATTCAATTTTTATTTTAAGTGCTTTTATTTCCTTCGATCCACTTTTTGGTACTTGATTTCCCCCCCATTTTCCTTTCAATCGAGAGCTCTTCCTTTGTTTTTTTAGTTTAGTTTAGTGACGCGATTTTATATATTTCCAACAGCTAAGAATTTAATTTCATAAAATCAAACACAACAGGTCAGTTGAACGGGTCCAGAGAGGTTGCAAATTGCCACCATACCTTTTGAGAGTATTGGCAATGCCAACGTGATAGTTAATCTGGGAGGCAAATGTATACGTCCTCCCTCCCAAAAAAAGTGTTAAATAATTAATTAAGCATTTTTACTTTGGCATGATAGTCAATATTTTCTAACACCATGCTTCAAGTTAGCTCGGAATATTAAGGTAAAAATACAATTAGTTTGGAATGTTTATAATCTGAATTTGTTGTTTTTTTTTGCTACAAATCTGAATTTGTTGTTGTACTTAAAGAATATATTCAAAATTTTCTGAACACAACATGATCCAAATGTTGGATTAAAACAATCTGATATTGAACTTCACTTCCATAATCGAGCCGTATTGGGCTATTTATAAAAAGGATACCACCTTCATGCCTTCAAATAATCTTTTTTACAAGATTGAAATAATGAAATTGTGTAGTTTAAAAATTAAGTAAAATTAATAAATATGTGAGAGGTATACTTTTTTAAAATATGTCATTATTTACAAGAGGCAAGTGTGTGAGAGAGAATATGAAAAAGATGGTATTGTAAAAAGATAATGAGAGATAATATAGAGAAGAAGATAGAAGAAAATGTTAAAAATATGTAGAGTGAAATATTAGTTAAGTTTAAAATTGGAAAATAATACATCGGATCAAATCAATTTTTTTTAAAATACTGAATATTATGAAAAAGAGATATTTCAGAATGATTAGCATAACCGTGTAGGATGTAAAAATAGCTGTTTATATTTTGGGCTTTAAAATTTGTTATTAATCTGGAATTAGTTCAAATATCCAATTTTAATGCATTGAACCTTGTAAATCCATCGGATCCAATTCACATAAACCTTTAATATATAAAAAATGTTCACATTTTATTGTATTGCCAATGGCAACATGATGTTGAGGGTAACTACAAGGTACTATGATTAATTATTTCATCATGTCAATGAATCTTATATTAAATTGTATATTATATTAGAGATAGAAAAGAGTATCACATGACATTTTCTCCTAAACAATTAATGTTAGCCCTTTATTGAATTCTAATGGTGTTTTGATACTTGCAAGTTGTACCAAAATTTTTTTAACATACCCATTATTTTTTTGAAGTAAAAATGACCCTTAAACCTATTATTCTTTGTCCCTCCCTCACTTAAGGGTCACAGATTCAAAAATTAGAGACAAAAAATTTTATGTTGGTCAAGTTTCTTCATTTTACATTATTCAACTCATACATCTCTGATCATTGATACAAAAGTAATTGACTTTTTTTATAAAGAAAGTTAAATAAATTTCTTAAAAGTATCTATTTATGTATATGATTAGATTATAAATATAAGTTTATAATCATGAAAATTAGATTGGAGAAAATGGTAAATACAAATTCTTTAAAAGAATTTATTTAGCTTTATTAATTTTTTTAAAAAAATCAATTGACTCTTATATTAAAGACCATATCGTTATTTAATAGTGATGTATACAATATATATAGATATACTACATTCGGTTCTTAATATAAGCCCCTGTTAACTTTTTAGAAAAATTAAGATAAATAAATTGACATATTCATTATTTTTTTAAACTATTTTTTTAACTTCTAAACTTATACATAATCTAATACTTTTTATATGTATTTCAAAATATATGTAATGTAAAGTATAAGCTTGCTACAATGGTTCTTAAATATTGGAAGAATGATGCTGGAGATGAGAAGAACATGAGCGTCATATGTTCATCTTGAATCTGAACCTCTATGAAATGTGATCTCATTTTCTTTTTATCTTTTACGTTCACTTCACTTTATTTTATTTTTCAAGCTATTTCATATATTTGCAACATCTAAGAATTTAATTTCACAAAATCAAACTAGCAGGTGAGTTGAATTGGTCCAGAAATGTTGCAAATTGCCTCCATACCTTTTGGTTCCATATTTTGTAGCATCGTTCTGGGAAGGCAAATATATACATCCTCCTTCCCAAGAAAAAAATGTTACAGTAATAAAGGATTTTAAAGTAATTCTCCCAAGAATTTTTATGTTCACATGATATTTAGTATTACCCGGCACCATGGTTCAAGTTTCTTCAGAATATTAAGATAAAAAACACAGTTAGTTGGGAATATTTATAATCTGAATTAGTTCATGTAAAGAACACATCCAAAGTTAAGTTTGGAGGGAATAGAATCAGGAGGAGAGAATAAAAAATTAAAATATTTGGAGGGAAATATTAGTTAAGTTTAAAATTGGAAGAAATGCATTTAAAGTTCAGAGAATGCCAACTTTAGTTTATAAAATAGATCGGATCAATTTTTTTTTTTTTCAAAATGTTGAATCTTATATGTAGGAGATATTTCATAATGAATGATGGATTCGGCAACTAAAATAGCTGTATTGTTGGTGAAAATAGCTTTTTAGATTTTCGGCTTTAAGTTGGGCCTAAAAGATTTTGGGCTTTACAAATGTGTAGTTGGTCTCCAATTAGTTCAAATGTCCAAATTTTATTGTATTACCATTGGAAATTGCAATATCATGTTGAGGGTAACTACATGGCACTATTATTGATTATTCTGTTCAATTATTAACACAAGCATCACTTTACAATTAAAAAGAATCTTATATTAAGGAAGGTAATAAGTATCACATAAGAATTTTTCCTTAACAATCAATGTTAGTCCTCTGTCAACTCACAATGATATTGCTACTGCTTTGACATTTTTAAGGTGTCATTGATCCGAAAAAACTTTTACACAACCATAAGTTCTTTTAGGCGTAAAAATGACCCTTAAAGCTACTACTAATTATCCCTCCCTCACTTAAGGGTCATGGATTTAAAAATTATATAACAAAAATTACATCTATCAAGTTTCTTCATTTGACGTTAGTTAAATCAAACGTTATGCATATAAAAGTCATTTAACTTTTTTTAAAAAAAATTGAAGAAGTTAAATAAAACTTAAAAGTAATTTATTTATGTATATAATTATATTATATATCATTTTATAAGTGATACAAATTATTTAAAAAATGATCAATATAACTACTTTAAAGTAGTTTATTTAGTTTTATTAATCTTTAAAAAAGTCAACATACTCATTTAGATCTACTAACTCTTGTCCTTAATATAAAGCCCAAATGAATTTTTTGGAAAATAAGATAGCTAAAATCAAAAGTTTAAAACATATTATTATAATATTTTATCATCATTTAATTATATTAACTAATTAAATAACTAAGTAAAATAACACAAGTATAATGGAGAATTTCAAGCAAGAAAAAGTATATTGCAGAAAGTAATACAAGTGTTGCTCTTTGGGGTCATTGCAAATCAAAATTGATCTCATCACGAAAAAAAAATCAAAAGTTATCTTGATAAAATATCAAAACAAAATCAATTAATTTCCCCAAAATCATTATTAATAAAAAATTATCACACACGAAATTACTTGGAAAACTCATTTTCATCAAAATCAATTTTAAAAATCACGTTACTCAAAATAACGTTTATCAAAAATAGCCCCCACTAAGATTCTTTTGACCCAATGGTAGAGCCAATCAACCTATTTAAGTTCATTAGTAACTTAGATGTGTAAATACACATTTTAATAATTAACAATAGCAAAACAATAAGCGTTGGTAAGAAATTTTACAAATTCTAATGCTCATAACCAACAATAACAAAACAAGTTCCCATATAAAAATTTATAAATTCTAATTTACATTAAAAGAATTGACGCGAGAATTTATAAGTGCTCATTTGTAAATCTACAAGTGCTGTGCATATATGTATTTGATCTATTAACAATAGAAAAATAATAAGTGTCATAAAAAAATTTGGCTTGATAAATATAGGTAACTTGATAAGTTTTGTACAATTCTATTCTTGTATACCAAGGTACTAAAATAGGACCGGAGATTAAATTGGTTGAGACATTGGAGTAAAGGCCAATGGTGTAACCATCAAACCAATCATAATTAAAATGATATAATTGAATTAAAATGTGCAAAAATAAACTTTTGCAATTGCTCTTGCTCTTTCTTCTTTACCGGCCCCTAAAATTTAATTCAAAAGGATACAGCCAGTCCATGATCATTAATCAATTTTAGGAACAAAAACGATTCATTCCCACAATTTGTTTTATACAAAGCCTGAATGATTTCATTCCCACTTCAAACTGAAGAGATTCCTCTCTCCCTGAAGGCTTTCACCCTCCAACTTCAACCTAAGGCCTGAATGATTTCATTCCCACAATTTGTTTTATATATGTCTGAGCTCTCAATTCCTTTGCAAATAATCGTTTGTGGTATTCAGATAATTGTTCTTGCTCACATATAGCGGCAATTTAGCTGAAGGCGTGACATAAAATTGTAGCATGTATTCGTTCTGATTCATTAGTGTTCTAGGTCTTGTTTGGAAGCTATTTTCGGAATAGCTTTTATAGATTCCGAAGCAAAACCTAGGTTTTGGAGAATAGATTTTGGAAAAATAGCTTTTACAGATTCCGAGGCAAAATCTAGATTTTGAAAAGTGATTTATGTTTCGGAAGTTATTAGCTTTTACGGATTCCGAGGCAAAAAAGTGGTTAGGAAAGAAAAAAGAGAACGTATGAAAAGTAGGAAAGAGGAAAGAGAAATAGGAAAAAGTAGGAAAGATGAAAGAGAAAGAAAGAAAAAGTAAGAAAGAGGAAAGAGAAAGAAGGAAAAAAGTATGAAAGAGAAAATAGGAAAAAATATGAACGAGGAAAAAGTATGAAAGAGAAAACCTAGGTTTTAAACTGAGGTTTTGTAACCAGAATAACTTTTCAGAAAAAATTTTGTACTTAAACAAAACATAGGTTTTGGGTCAAAACCTAGGTTTTAAAACCAAACCTGGATTCTGGGAATAGGTCGCAAACAAGTCCCTAGACTTTCTATTTGCATAACATAAAATATTATATTCATTGATGTGGGTGAAACCAATAAGGTTGGGTCTAGCGGAAAAAGCTATGCCCTCGTAATTTAAAAAATCAAGATTCAAACCTCTCCAGAAGAGTTTTACAGATTTAATGGTTGATGGTGTGTCGAACAAGTTTCCTCCAATATGATGATATATGTATTTTTTTTATTAAAAATATCATAAAAGAAAATTTGACCTTCCAATTGGCACATTTGGTCAACTACATCAAACCTAATATACGTAATGGTTGAAGTGATATTACTACATTTTGTAAACTTTAGAAACGACGGTACTAAAATGAATTTGGAATGCATAGCGTTTATCAATAAAAACTTTTACAATAAATTTGAAGTTTATCCCTTTTTAAGAAAAAAAGCTTGGGGTCATAAAGAATTGGGGAAATTATTTATAAGGATAAAATTCAGAAACAAATTTATTTTAAGGGCTTCAAGTTTTAAATGCATGAATGGACTGTTGTAAATTTTGCTGGGCTTAAATTTAGTCACGACAAATGAATGGTTCCTAAATTTACTTCAGGAATATTTTTTACAAAATTTTGTAAGAGCTTTAAATCACGTTTGGGCTTGCAGAATGTTTCAATGTTTTTTGAGTGTCTGGTAATGGGTTGCTGAAGAACGCATCCCTACGTGAACAAAGCTTTTAGCAAAAGCCCATATATCGACCGTACTCCCAGGGAGGGCCACTTGTTTAGGGTGATTGTTGGGAGATGAGACAATATTTTATTGTAATTCTTTTCTGCATTGTAATTCAAATGGAAGCGTGTACCAAAAAAAAAAAATCAAATGGAAGTTTCGCAGCTTATTGTATATTGCGTCCGATTGGAAACACGGTGGGATAAGTAACTTATACGTATAAGTATTTATGAAGAAGTGAGATTGAAAATAAGTCAAATTGTAAAAGTGATTTGTGTTTGGGAAAGCGGTGAAAGAAGTGACTTATTTATAAAAGTGAATACGTTTAGGAACACGTTAAGATAAGTGACTTATTTGTAAAGGTGAATGCATTTGGGAACACGGTGGGATAAGTAATTTTTTAAAAAAATTAAAATTAAAAATATGAACTATGAAAATTAAATAGTAACTTTGTAAATTAAAATTAAATTAAACTTGAAATAAAATAAACGTCTGTAATTAGAAATGACAATAGTAGCATTGCTAATTGCTATTCCTAGAATTAACAAGTTCGTCTCTTATCGCATCCTGAACATGCATCATATATCTTGAAGAGGATGAAGTCTGGGTTAACGAGGATGCCACATCAGCTGTATCTTCATCACCCAACAAAATGAAAAAAACAGAACTTACCGAATTGAAGTGTAATGTACGAAGCTTCTTCAAGCTTGCTAGCAAAAGGCCTAATTCAATCCTAAGAAGCAGTGAGAATTTGTTCTGCTTTAAAGACAAAAACAACAACCACCTAATTGCTGGAGCAGTGAGAATTAACAGAAACTGGTTGAACAACAAATCAAACGATAAAAAGACAAGACCAAAAACCAAGACAAAAGCCCAAAACTAATTGCAAGAAGTAAACTCATTCTTCGGCAGAATAGAGAATCTCTCGGAGACAAGAACATCGGCAGAAATATACACGCATCAGTGAATCAATTCATCAACACACTCTGGTAAACAGATGTTACCAAAACAGATCAAATTTGAGGGGAATTTACCTACCAAAACAAATCAGATCCGATGAAGATAGCTCTTCCGACAACAACTACAGAACCTGTTTCTCGAGAGCATACCGATGCCGATAAGATCATGCTCCTCAAATCGCGCGAAGACGCCTTCCTCAAATCGCACAAACACGCCTTCCTCAACCAGATCGAGCTTCTCAAATCTGCAGATGAGATAAATGCATGTGCTGGTAACGGTTAGGATGCTTAAATGCATGCAAGAAGCGAGTTATGCAGGTTTGGGAATCTCAGTACAGTGATGGATGCGACATTGCGAGAGACAGTCAGAGCAAGCGAGAGACGGTCAGAGCATGACGAGGCAGCGTTAAAATAAAATACACTGTATTCAATTTTATTATGAATAGAGTGTATTTTATTTTAACGCTGTTTAAATAAATACGAGCAAGACGAGGCACTGTTTAAATAAATAAACACAGTAAAATTTAACTACGAGATAATTATTGTTTATATTAAGAAAGTAGTATATTATAGTGATAGGAAAAAACGTGAAGAAATATTATGACATTGAATGAGGATGTCGACTAGTTAAAAAAAACGGCATATTAAGGTTAGATGAATATTTGAAGGGTTGTTAGAAATTAGGAACCAGCGGAGTGGACAGACAAGCAAAGGTGGAGTTATGAACTGTCCTCCCGTGATCCAACCAGAATTTAATTTCACAAAATCAAACTAGCAGGTGAGTTGAATTGGTCCAGAGATGTTGCAAATTGCCTCCATCCTTTTGATTCCATATTTTGTAGCATCGTTCTGGGAAGGCAAATATATACATCCTCCTTCCCAAGAAAAAAATGTTACAATAATAAAGAATTTTTATGTTCACACAATATTTAGTATTTCCTAACCCCATGGTTCAAGTTTGTTCGGAACGTTAAGGCAAAAAAAAAAAACAGTTAGTTCGAAATATTTGTAATCTGAATTTGTCCGTGTAAAGAACACATCCAAAGTTTTCTAAGCACAATATGATCCAAATGTTGGGTTAAAATAATTAGGAAGATGGTATTATTATTAATTTATTTAGATTTATCAATATTTAAAAAAGTCAACATACTCATTTAGATCTACTAACTCTTGTCTTTAATATAATCCCCAATAGATTTTTTTTAGAAAATAAGGTAGCTAAAATAATAGTTTAAAAATGTTATAATATTTTATCATCTTTTAATTATATTAACTAATTAAATAACTAAGTGAAATAACACAAGTATACTGGAGAATTTAAACCAAGAAAAAGTATACTTCAGAAAGTAATAAAAGCGTTGCTCTTCGTAGTCATTACAAATCAAAATTGATAAAAAAAAAATCAAAAGTGATCTTGATAAAATATCAAAACAAAATCAATTAATCATTTCCCCCAAAATCATTGATAATAAAAAATGATCACACACAAAATTACTTACAAAGCTCATTTTCACCAAAATCAATTTTAAAAATCATGTTATTCAAAATCATAAAATAGCCCCCCATTAAACTTCTTTTGGCTCAATGGTAAAGCCAATCAGCTTACTTAAGTTCATAGGTAAACTTAGATGTGTAAATATATATTTTAACAATTATCAATAGTAAAATAACAAACGTTTATAAGAAATTTTACAAATTCCAATGTTAATAACCAACAATAATAAAATAAGTTCCCATATGAAAATTTATAAATTATAATTTACATTATAAGAATTGATGCAAAAATTTGTAAGTGTTGATTCATAAATATAAAAAGGTACATATGTATTTGAACAACTAATAATAAAAAAATAATAGGTGTAATCGAAAAATTTAATTTAATAGACATAGATAATTTGATAGGTTTTGCACAATTCTATTTTTACATACCCAGATAGTGGGGGAGCATACCCCAAGGGAGGGCATTCCTACATTCAAATTTACCACGTAATAGGTAAATTTGTAGTAGGCAAATTTGAGAAGGCGCATGCACAAGAATCTCTACGTACGTACCGCCTACGGTGCTTGTCAGATAATGGGGACCGTACTCCCAAGGTGGGTCAATTGTTTAGTGCTGTAATTGTGACACGACTCCTCTACATGGGCCTCGAACACACGATTTATGTCAGTTGTTCCTCTCATTTATATTTCATGTCCTACGTTGGGGCCGTCTGAACCTCATGTAGCGGAGGAATGAGTTATTTTCAAAGGTCTTCAGTTAACTTCTGATTACGGGTTTAATAGCATCATAATTGAATCGGATGTTAAGTTTTTGGTTGACACACCGAATTCAGATTGCAATTCAGCCAGCTCGAGCCTTTTACTCAATGACATCATGAATCTTATTTATAGAAATTGGAATGTTATCATCCAGCATGTGCCAAGGGAGACTAACCGTCTGGCGGATGCTCTTACTAAGGAGGCTATTTCCTCAGCTTCTCTTTATCACTCGTGTCTACATTATCTGCAGGCTTTTGTACTTCGATGACTCTTTAGGATCAGATTCCCTCATTGTGAAACCTCTTTCTTTTCTTGAAGCTTCCATGCTCATTTGTATAAAAAAAATATTTCATATCCTACTTGTCATACTCTTTTTTTTTTTACAAAATTAACTAAAGATATGATTTAAAGCTTAACTCTCTCACAACTTACCATTTCTTTTTTGCTCAACCTCTTTCAACAAAAAAAATTAAGGAAAAAAGGGAAAAAAGAAATAGCATATTATTTAAGGAGAATGGGAAAAATCCCATTAGAAATTAATTAGACAATAGAATCTGATGAGTTGCACATTAAGTAAAAATTTAGTTACATATTATGAAAATTCAATTACATATATATATGGAATGTCTCATTGTATATACTTTACAATCCAATTAATTATGTAATATTATTATTAGTTCGGCAATAGTACTTTTCAATTGTATGCAATATAAATATATGTTCCTTTATTTCAATTTGTTATAATTTTATTTCTCTCTAGCTTATCACAAAATATAAAATAGTTATATGTACTAATGATCTTCATACCTTTTTAAGTAATTTTAATTCCAAACTCATTTATCCAACATTTATCTAAACATGACTGAATTCTGATAAATATTATCTAAATATAAATAAAATGCATTTGATTAAAAGTTATTTTTCAAAATTTAGTCGACCTTCCCCAACGATTTGGTACACTAAACAATCAATCAAGGAAGAAGTAATTTTTTTTCCGCATTTTAATTCAAATGGAAGTTTCACATGTTATTGTATTGACGTTGGGAGATGACACGTGAACTCTGCATCTCAAGCTTTCCATTCTGATTTAATCCACTGGGTCGGCCTGACATCTAAATCCCTAGCTAATCGGTGTTTAAATAAATATAATAAAATTTAACCACAAGGTATCTATATTTTTATTGTGTTTCATAATTAATATTCACTTAAAATTTAAAAATATGCTTATTTAATGACCACGTACATAAATGTATTAAATGGAAAATTCCATTATTAACATACAAGATTTAATGAATTAAATTTTATAAGATATGAAACGGCTATTAAAATAAAATACACTCTATTCAATTTTATTACTGATAATTAAATTTTACTACTTTAGTATAAACCCGCGTGAATATTGATTCACTCTGTTAAACTTACTAATTCATCGATTTAATGTATGGTCCAATTTTTCGAAGTGCTGCTACATGTCGACAACCTCATAGAAAGAAAGGGTAATAAGTGCTTGAATTCTGAAAAGTCTCCTCCGACAAGCAAATTCATGTGCATCACTTAAAATTGACAAACTTATCTTGTACTGTGCGATCAACTTGAACTGTTTTATAGTAATTTCCTGGAACAATATATATATATATATGGCACCCAACAGTGATGGGAAATGACAGAGTTGAATTTCTGTAAAGTCTCTCTGGACAAGCATATTCCTGGAACCAACTGGCTTGAAGTTTGTATTTTCAGAGCCCCAACAGCCTAAAAGAAATACAGCAGTAACAGGTAATAATAGGGCTGCGTTTAGAAATCAGAGAAAGATGTTTACAGATTTTAAAAAGAATTTACATAATTCAAGATAAATTTATAGATTTTAAGATACTTTTCTATTGATTTTAAGATATATTTTTTGACTTACGTACACCGTTGGTGGAAAGATTTTTCATGCACCGCTCTTTATAAATAATGTTTCATAAGCATATATGTTTAGGAACGTGATGTATGTTTCATAAGCATATATATTTTAAGATATATGTTTCATGATACGCGTTAAAAGAACGTGATGTAAGAACACAAATGATACATTTAGGAACGCGATATAGAAACACTTTTACATAAGTTGAGGTAAATATATGGAGAAGATTATTTCGTTTTACGAAAAAATACTGTTAAACATTTGTTTAACTTTTGAAAACGTTCCAAATAAAATAAAGTAGCGTGGGACTGCCTCAGTATTAATGGTGATGGTCAGAGATTGAAGTGCAGGATGATATCATATGTAGTTTAGAGGGCAAAGAAATATATATATATATATATAGGCAAACCATAAAGTAATGGGTAAACTTAGCATCACCAAATTAAATCATAATCAAATCAAATTAACAATTCTATCTTCAACAGAGATCAATGGATGAATGTGTTGCTTGATCTGACTCCTGATGTGGGCAGTCATGTGAATGGGACGTATATGCATGTGTACTCTCGCGGATGGTCTCAGAATGGAGACGAATAATGACATAAGCAAGGCGGTTCAGCCCCTTTCATGATTCTAATACGGACACTCCCCTCACCCTTATTAACACAGAACACCTTTATATATAAGGTTTGTTTGAATAATCTGTTTGGGCATCCAAAAGTTATTCCTGTGCTTACTGAGATAAAATTCTTTTCACATATTTACATTGAAATCTGTGTCCGTTCTCCCAACGAATTTATCAAACAAGCCCTATCAATTCACAGAAGTGCTTTGGGCATTTGGAATTACCTTGGCAAACTGAGTCAGGAGCCATTAATGGGGATTATTTAGGAAAAAAGTATTAAACGTACGAGATTAAAGTTTTACGGAAGAAGTAATTTTTTCCGAATTTGAATTCAAATAAAAGTTTCACAAGTTATTACTGATAATTAAATTTTACTATTTTAATACAACCCATCTGAATACTGATTTACTCAGTTTAACTGATAAAATCTCTAATCCAATTTTTTTGAAGTGCCGCTACATGTAGATAGCCTCAGGAAAAGAAAAGGTAATTAATGCTTGACTTTTGAAAAGTCTCCCCACAAGCAAAATGTGTCAGTTTGGTATTGTGATAAACAAATACTTTTACGTAAGTCAAGATAAATATGTGAATGAAATTATTTCATTTTACAGAAAAATAATGTTAACTGTGCGTTTGATTTTTCCAACCTCTCCGCCAAACAAATTGTGCATCACTCACCGCTGGAGCCTTATCTTGTATTGTGCTATCAACTTGAACGGTTTCACAGTAATTTTTTGGAACAATATATATGAATCATGACTAATCTATTAATATACAAGGTATAACAAAATATATGCACTATCCACAGCAAATCCACTATACAACAAAATATATTCAGCATTAACAACAAATACATATCTAACTACTTTTCAACTAAGCTATGTATCCAAGATAATTTAAAAGCAGCTGGAATCTTATCAAAAGCATTCAACAAGCTCTCAGACTCCTTAGTTTTTATGTGTATTGCATGAAGCTCTTGGATAGTGAGATCTTCAACATTCATTAACTTTATGTAGAGTTCAGCAGCCTTGGCTTTCATCTTAACCTGGTGAGCTTGTCGGGACATACGATTTCCAATATTATCAAATACTTACACAATTGTTTGGTCCAATACAGTCACAATTTCATGCAAGACGTCAACCAACAAGTCAGTATTAGTTGTCATTCGATACTTTCTGGATGAAGATGATATATACCTCAATAATAGCACCAGCTGTGTTAGTAGGAGCAATTGTGTCATGGCCAGCTTGTGATAGGTCAATATCAACAGCAGCAACATCTATTTGTGGGGAATTAGGAGTCTCACAAACATCTGTAGAGAATGCTGGCAAGACCAAGTTTCACATGTGGATCCATTTATCTTTATCTGGGCTTCACAAGTGAAAGAAGTTGCACTACCAGAACCATCACATAGAGAGAGAGAGAGACAGAAAGGAGAAGATGGATGTCAACTTTATCATGAATTTTCCAACTATACAGATGTTTTGCAGAATTTATTCAAATGAAAAGAAAGGAGAAGGTCGATGTAAACCTTTCAAAATCATAGCGACTTCATGCGTTGGTTATCTCCGGCTTCCAACGAGTCCTTGCTCCACAGATTGTTTTGCATATGTTTCGACACCACATGGATGAATAATTTCTATTTCCAATATATTTTCAGGGGCAACTCCATCTTTACGCATCCTCCATTTGGCGTTTGAATTTGGCTTCCCACCATTTTTTGTGGGAAGAGAGGTTCCCGCCTTTTTTTATTTTTTATTAAAATACTTTTTTTATTTTTTTAATGAAAACAATTGAAATGAATTTTGATAAAAGAAATAGAAAATGAAGCACACGAATAAACGACGATATATCAATCCTCCAATTCAACAACGTGAGAAATCATTACTTCAATAGATATATGAGTTAAAATAATAAATTAAAGAATTATAATTAAACTTTAATTCAACAACCGAGCCACTTTGAATTGCCACAAAATATTTTCCAAGCTTCCAATTTACTAACTGCCACCAGAATATTAAAGAAGAATTAAGGATAATAAAACTACTTCTTAATTGTAACTCTTAAATTCAAATAATAGAATTAAAACTAGCAAAAGATTATTTGATCTAAGATTCTAAGCCACCTTAGAAAATAACGAAATGTTAACTCTGAAATCAATATAAATATCATATCAGAATATTATAATTGAAATCAAAATTAAATTAGTCAAATATCAATTGCTAAACAATAATTCATTCACAATAATCTCCAGAATAAATCCTATCAAACAATAGAAATTGTTTCAATAATTAGAAAAATTATCCTAAGACCTAGGAATCGTTGAACAATTATTGGACAAAAAATTAAATTAGTTAAAACCTCCCCTTTAAAAAATCAAGCTCCTATCTTTATTATTGAATCAGAAAATTAAAGAACTAGCTATCAATAATTTCATAATTCCAAATGTTATTGCCATCCCTTTAGCCAAGATGTGCGCCGAATGAATTGTGTGGCGCTGGAATTGATGGACGATGAATCAGCTTTGTGCGCCGCTTGAGTGGAACTGATGAGCTAATGTACGGCGCCGCTTCCTTCCTCATCGCTGTGTGTGGATGAATTGATTAGGATTATCAATTGAGGGCCCGTTTGGTTTGATGGAATTTGAAGGCATGGATATAGAAATGGAATTCATTTTCATATACATGCATGTTTGGTATGGTGGAATTGACTTTCACATGTAAACTAATTCCATCAAATTCATGGATTTCCAATTCCACATGAAAAGTTTGGATTTCTAATTTCATGTTGATAATTCCATCTAAAAATTTTTCTAAAATTTTTTTAATTTGATTTAGATAGTTTTAGAAGTTAAAAAAAAGATTTTTTAATTTAGAAGGGCTTTCAGATCTTTTCATATAAAAATCATATATCATTTCCATAACATACCAAACATACTTTTAAGCCTCATTTCCATTTTTATTTTCATATCCATTTCCATTTTTATATTCATGAAAATGAATTCTGCGTAATAAACTAGCCACGAAGCTTCGTGCCGCGTGGATGAATGAAATGAAAGGTGTGGCGTCGAATGGAATTCTTGCGCGGCGTCTGTGTCCTCTTCCTAGGTTAAGGTTTTTAATGAGTGGAATGATTGAATGAAATCCTGAATGGACGTTGGAATCAAGGAATCAAAGATTGGATGGAGTGGTGGCTATCTCTATCCTTTCGCATCAATCTTCACGTCGGCCAAACCTAATGGAATAAACTTAAGCCCAATTGCCAAGTATTTGACCCAGCCTAGTGATATTGGATCAGGTGTACCCACGGACAAATCATGCTTCCACACAAAGTTGAGAAAGAAGTAAATTCAAATTGTCTGATCCCAATTTCTTTTAAGGATACCTACAATGAAAATTGATATTAAGTAGCATCAAACATTTTAAAATCAGTTATTTAACAAAATGATGAAGAGTATTACCATTAATCCATAATTAGTATTAATTTCATGTAATTGCAATTAATAATAATTAATGCAATTAACCTTAATAAAGCTCAATAATAGCACAAAAAATCCTCTAAAATGCTACCAATTCACTTGATAAAATATGATTATTTCAATGACGTAAAAGGTTTGGAATATTGTATTCATTGATGTGGATGAAACCGATATAATTAAATGTAGTGGAATGAGCTATTGGGTGAAACCAATATGATTGGGATAAATTTCTAGTTTATCCCTTTTTAACAAAAAAAAAAAAGCCCGAGGTCATAAAGAATTGGGAAAATTATTTATAAGGATCAAATTCAGAAACTAATTTATTTTAACGGTTAAGTTTTAAATGCTTGAACGAACTCTTGCAAATTTTCATGGGCCCACACTTAGTCATTGCAACTGAATGGTTTCTAAATTTACTTCATAAATATTTTTTACAAAATTTTCGAGAATTTTATGATCTAAGGCTCTATGAAAAACGTGTGCACATGAGTAGTGAAAAAAAAAAAGAAAGTTATGATTGAGCTATTTCCCATATAGCCTATAGTGGTATAAAAGTTCAGTATGATTGATTAAATAAAAATCTTTCCCTCCTTCTTATAGTTATTGTAATAACCTAATAAAAAATTTATATAAAGTGAAGAAGTTGGTGGAAATTAATTATTTGTTACAAAATATCAAAATTATCCCAGTAAAAAGTCATGAGTTAAAGAAGTTGGGTTAATTAATTAGGAAGCTTTCTAGTTTGTTAATGTGCCGCAATTTTATTTGAGACCAAACGATTCCAAACAACTGCTTTAATATCATCTTAATCTAATTTTCCCCCAAAAAATTTGAGTCCTTACATATAATTTCTACTTAATTTTTTGTGTAGCATTATTGAAATGAGATTGGATGTTATATACAAGGATCGTAGGAGTACTTCGTTTCTATCCCTCTTTTCATACATAATCTCATATATTTATTTATATATTTATTTGTCTATTTGATTTAAGTGGGAGGAATTCCACTCACAATAGTATCGATTCAAATATATTATTCATTAAAAAAGTAATAATGGGGAGTATTTTAAATTTTTGAAGTTAAAGAGGCACTTGTACATTTCTTATTGGCTAAAATAAAGCAGAGGAGGAGGAACACTTCTTTTACTTTTTAATTTATTCGCCTTTTTCTTTTTCCCTACTTTTGTTGAGTGGTGTAGCTGCCTGGCCACTAGTGGTTGTCGTCAACTTTGTGAAAAGGTTTCTATGTGTTTTAACAATATTGGATTATTTGAATTTGATTATGAAAAGGGGTTTGATCAGTTTTATCAGCAATGATCAAACCAGCAATTAAGAAACATTATTATCTTCAGCTCACAGGACAAGTATATAATAATATAGTGAAAACAGGAAATTGATCATTTATATATATATATAT
>JANTPZ010151290.1:0-19910 GCA_025593235.1 Vachellia pachyceras | reverse complement strand
AGTTTTAGAAATGCATAATCAAAAGATTTCAATTCATACTGATTTAACAAAAGTGCATATATATGTTTTGATAAGCACTCATTCTTTACTTACATGGTTTTCAGAAAATTGAAAGTTGATTTGTTTGTGAAAACCAGAAATGCTTTAAAGGAGTCTTTCACAGTGATGATTTCAATGCGTGAAAAGCTTCATGTCTAATATCCGGACCGTGAATCTGTGCTTTATCATTCATAAATTCCTGTACTCATTTTGCTACCTGAATTCTTTCAAAATCAAATTCAATGAGTCAAGATAATTTCTGGGTCAAAGGCAAAATCATTATGACTTTTTTTTTTGGAAAAACCTTCAACATGTCATTGTGATTGTATTCCAAGCTAAAGCATTCTAATATTTGAAACCTGTTAACTTCCATTTTTAGCACGAGCATAATGTATTTTTCATACTTCAAAATGAGATTTCATACTTTCAAAATCTCAATTTCGTAATGCATTATGTTTTGAATCCCCAATTTGAAATAAATTTCATATTGCGATTTCTTTATTCATGTTTAAAGTTGCCTTGAATGAAACTGTTTTTCAAAAGAACCTTATGCTATCAAAAGAATTTATGATTCATATTTTAGAAAGCATAATTTATCTTTTCAAGTCAAATTAGTCTTAGTCTTTGCTAATTTAAATGATCTCTTTGCTCAAAAGTTGTATGGATTAATCATAAGAGAGCTTTAGAGTCATTGTTACTAACACATCTCATGAGAAGTTAAATATCAGAGGCAAAAAAGGGTTGATATGATTGTGTAGGATGAGAAAAGACTTCTCAAGGCTATGACTACATAACATACATCCTGTTGAAATCGAAGCTTGACCTTTGATGCTGGATATGCTAAGGAAGGAAACCAACATTGATTAACCAAAATCAAGCAAGTCACAACAAGGGAGAGCTTATATGGTAACACATAATTTCTACCCAAGGTTATATTTCAAATTATCAATTCATTTGGGTAATGAATAAATGAATCTTGTTGCATTCAAATAGCAATCCATTGCTTATGTTTTGAAGCTATTTTTCAGATTACTAGCTAGTTCAAAAGTGAAAATTGTGCATAATCTTTTTACTTGCTTGAATTTTCAAATGCACAATTCAAATTCATGTTTTGACACTGCATACACATGTTTCAAATGATGTTTTGAATCAAATATTAGTTTTCAAACTTGGAAGTCAACATATGCTTCAATTCGTTGAATTTTCTCAATGATTCTCAATGTACTTTATAAGGAAAGAGCTCAACGCATTTGAGCCTTATGTGATTTAGGTGAACTCAAGCTATTTGGAAAATGAGTCTGTGGCTTAAACATTCTAACATACTTGTACTCTATTTATTGCTCATATACATTGACAATTGATCATCTTTTCTGAGCAATATGAGTATTTCACTCATATCCATGACTTGAATGTTCCTGATGCCAAGGTTAATAGCAAAGTCATTATGCTTACTTTGATTAGGTCCTTTTGGCCATTTTATTAATCATATGACTTTTGCTCTTGGGAAATTCTTCTTCATCTGAATATCAATGTTTTTAAAGTGAAGCATCGCTAATGTACTTCTTGATTGGTGACTTCCATCATTTTCAACAAAAATTCACATGTTTAGAAAATGATTTTCAAATTCATTCAAAATCTCAACTTTGTTTATCCATTATTATTTGAAAGAACATCTCAGATTTTGAAAAACTGATATGATCATTCTTGGAAAAACATGATTCATGAATCATTAACTTTTAAATATTGATTATGTCAGACTTGCGTGCATGAGATCATTTGGTTAAGCAAACTTGATTTTCAAATGGTCCTTATGCTCCTTAAAACTGCTTTCATCATTTAGAGCATAAGTTCTTTCAAGCTGTAAATATATCATTTTGATTATATTCCTTTGAGCATTGCATTAAAAATCAATGGCACCTTTTCTAGTTAAAACTCTTTTACAAATTGCCATTGAATTTTGCAAAATATTATTCTTGATATCATCTAATCGTTACCCATTATGAATTAGTGATTTAAATACAACTATTTGGGGAGAATGCTTATTGATCCTTGTCTCAATCTAGTCTTTGTTCAAATATCATATTATTTTGATTACATAAGAGCATAATATTGTTGAACTTAACTTCGTATGGACCCAAGAAAAGGTGGGTACCAAAGAATACCTCAGTTTAATGTTTTACAGGTGCTTAGTGTGTTTTTGTAACATTACCAATCAAAATGCTCAAGCATAGGATCAAGTTTTTGAAGTTTTTGAAGCAGTACTCGAGCACAAATGAAGTTATGCTCTAGTATTAGAGCAAAATTAAATCAATTAATAAAGTGTTGGATGGTAACTCTCGAGTAATGTGAGGAAGCACAGGTAATACTCGAGCATTCAATCTCAATGCTCGAGCAGGGTAAGCTTTTCTAGCATCCAAGACCATGATGCTTGAGTATTGGAAAACAGCTCTCGAGCACTAGAGTACAGCACTTGAGCACTGAAAACTACTGCTCGAGTGTTGGTCAAATTGTTCTTGAAGTGCCAATGTTCTTCAATTTTCTTTCCTAGCAATCAAATGACATTTCTTTGACCCTTGTGATATTGGCCAAAAAAAATTTTTTTAAAAAAAATCCCGAGACCATCATATATTCCAACTGTGTTACACATTCATTTTCTCTGAAATGATTTTCTGAATCTTTAAAGCCTTCATCGAAATTAGTTTTGTTTTCTCAAAAATTCCTCCAGTTTGTTATTTGCCAAATCATCAATCACTTTCAACTTTTGCTCAACTATTCCATAAATTATTTCAATTGTCATGAAAGATTTTGCAAATTTGGGAAAAGTCACATCTCTATTTCTCATAACTGTTTTGAACCTATGCATTCAGTAAGGGGGAGCTTCACATTCACTTGTGTTTTTCAAATTCTAAAGCTCATATTAGTTTTGATGATGTATTTTCCTTACCTGCTCATTATTTGACACACCTTTTGTTGAAAAGAATATTTCATACTTGTTTGTGCTAACCAATCTTTTTGCAAGAATGAGTTTGACATTATGATAGGAGAAATGGAAGTTATTCATTATTGTTGATGCTTGCTCACAAGCTTTATCCTGAACTTCCTTCAAATCAACATCATTTATGCAAATATAGATGAAAGCTCAACTCGACAAGCATTCGAGCTGCATAGATAGCATAGTTTGACATTATGATAGGACAAGCATGCTGCATAGATAGCACAAGCATGCTGGAAGCAACAAGAGAGGATGGCAATAGACTTGAAAGATTAATCATCAAGTTGCCAAATCAAATGAGCATTTGTAAACCCTCTCTTTATCTTTCAAGCATGCTTTTAACCTCTCTGATTTCTTTTAAGGATAAAGGAGATCTTTCCAAATTTATTTCAAATATATTTTCTTGAAAACCTTCCTTTGAAAATACATTTAAAAATTATTTGGAAATTAATTGGTATTCAAAGGAAGAGCAACATATTTCATTTTTAAACCAATATTTCAAACTTCTACTAATGACAAATAGGGGGAGAAATAGTCATGTAAAATATGTTGCACTATCCAATTTGCTTTTACATTCATACATATTTTCATGAGGGATTTGCCATCATCAAAAAGGGGGAGAATCTTAGATATTAGTTTTGATGATGTCAAATAAGAAGCAAAATGTTTTTACAATGCAAAAAGTTTTCACAATACATATTTACCATGCATAATGATTTTACAATGCATATTCGTTAATAAATATTTATGCATCCTGTTAATAGGAGGATGATTTGGTTAAATAACTCTTTTTGAATGTTAAAATGTTTTAAATAGATGTTTTATTGATTAACCATTCAACTCAGCTTTATTTGGACGTTCAAAACTGATTCTAGAAGTTAATGCTCCAGCACAAAGTCAAACACTCGAGTATGATGAGTTTTCGGGGCTTCCTATTGAGTTTTTGGTTAACACTTGAGTATCGGGTCATAATACTCGAGCATTAACATTTAGGGAGTCAAAACTCAAGTACTGGATCACAATACTTGAGTATTGACCTCTGGGAAGCCAATGCTCGAGCACTGGATCCCCAATGATCAAGCATAAGCCTCCTCTGTTTTCTGACAGCTTGACACATGTCTGGTATTTTGACCATATCTCCTAAAATACAACTCTAATTGATGTGAAACCAATTTCATATGAAACTAAACTCAAAAAGAGTTTCATAGAAACCAAGAAAAGCATCAAATGATTTCAAATCAAGGAGATACGAATTTCTAAACTTGGTGATCAAAACTGAACGCTTTATGTCTGACCTATTCTTATTTTATCTATCATAACTTTCTTTATATACATTATTTGGGACTGATTCTTTTTTCATATGAAAGTAGACTTGTAGGGATTTTAATTGATATATTATATGCAAGGTTTGGAGTTGAAATGAGAGAGTTATGGTCGTTGAAAGCTGAGTTACAAGCTGTGCTCGAGCACTGGATCCCCAATCCTCGAGCATCGGGTTTCAGAATCAGATTTTCTCAGCAAAACAGCCAACACTTGAGCACTGCATTTTCAACACTCGAGTGTTGAGACTTTTGATAGTGTTGTCAAGTGATACTTCAAGTGAAAGCTTCCAGTAGAGCCAACACTCAAGCATAGATTTCCAGCACTCGAGTGTTGTGACGTATCTCTCAACACTAGAAGCCACCATTGCAAGTATTGACAGCCAGCACTGCTAACACTCGAGTATCAGGCTGAAAATTTCCACTGTTCACCAAAGCTCTATCACAATACTTCCAGCATTCACTTCCAGCATTACTTTCACTCGAGCATCATGATTTCATCACTCGAGTATTATGATTTGTCAAAATTATTTTTCATCACTTGCACAGAATACTTGAGTATTCCTAGAAAGTATTATTAACACTCAAGCACTGAGATTTATCACTCGAGCATTTGATTCTTTTCAAAATACTTTCACATAACACTCGAGTATTGCATCAAAGCATTGAACTTTTCTTTGAAATATTTTGAGCAAACACTCGAGCATAAAAACCCATATTTTTTTCAACAAGATTAGTGTTTAAGAAATTAAACATTTAACTCTCTAAAATTTGTATGGAAACATCCATTGTGACTCAGTTTGGAATTAGGATTCCTAAAACTGTGTTGTTTTTTCAAAAATTCAAATATTTTCACATAAAAAAGGGCCCATATTTTTTTAACAAGATTAGTGTTTAAGGAATTAAACATTTAACTCTGTTAGATTTGAATGGAAACATCGACTGTGACTCAGTTTGAAATTAGGATTCCTTAAATCGTGTTATTTTTTTTCAAAATTCAAATATTTCAACAAAAAAAAGGGCCCATATTTTTTCAACAAATTAGTGTTTAAGGAATTAAAGATTTAACACCCTAAGATTTGAATGGAAACATCCACTATGACTCAGTTTTTAATTAGGATTCCTTAAATCGTGTTGTTTTTTTTAAAATTCAAATATTTTCTCATAAAAAAGGGGCCCATATTTAGTTCAATAAGATTAGTGTTTAAGGAATTAAACATTTAACTCTATTAGAATTGAAGGAAACATCCATTGTGACTGAGTTTCTAATTTTGATTCCTAAAACCGTGTTTTTTTTATTCAAATATTTCATCATAAAAAAGGATCCATATTTTTTCAACAAGTGTTTAAGGAATTAAATAGTTAACTCTCTAAGATTTGAATGAAAACATCCACTGTGACTCAGTTTTTAATTAGGATTGCTTAAATTGTGTTTTTTTAAAAAAAATCAAATATTTCAACATAAAAAAAGGCACATATTTTTTCAACAAGATTAGTATTTAAGGAATTAAACATTTAACTCTCTAAGATTTGAACGGAAACATTCACTGTGACTCAGTTTTTTATTAGAATTCCTAAAATCGTGTTGTTTTTTTTTTAAAAATTCAAATATTTCGACATAAAAAAGGGCCCATATCTTTTCAACAAGATTAGTGATTAAGGAATTAAACATTTAAAACTCTAAAATTTGTATGGAAACATCCATATCAGTTTGGAATTAGGATTCCTGAACCTGTGTTGTTTTTTCAAAAATTCAAATATTTTCACATAAAAAAGGGGCCCATATTTTTTTAACAAGATTAGTGTTTAAGGAATTAAACATTTAACTCTTTTAGATTTGAATGGAAACATCCATTGTGACTCAGTTTTTAATTAGGAATGCCTAAATTGTGTTGTTTTTTTGTTTAAAACTCAAATATTTCATCATAAAAAAGGGTCCATATTTTTTCAGCAAGATTAGTGTTTAAGGAATTAAACATTTAACACTCTTAGGTATGAATGAAAACATCAACTGTGACTCAGTTTTTAATTTGGATTCCTAAAATCGTGTTGTTTTTTTCAAAATTCAAATATTTTCAAATAAAAAATAGGCCAAATTTTTTTTAACAAGGTTAGTGTTTAAGGAATTAAACATTTAACTCTGTTAGATTTGAATGGAAACATCGACTGTGACTCAGTTTGAAATTACGATTCCTTAAATCGTGTTATTTTTTTTTCAAAATTCAAAGATTTCAACAAAAAAAGGGCCCATATTTTTTCAACAAGATTAGTGTTTAAGTAATTAAAGATTTTTCTCCCTAAGATTTGAATGGAAACATCCACTGTGACTCAGTTTTTAATTAGGATTCCTTAAATCATGTTGCTTTTTTAAAATTCAAACACTTTCTCATAAAAAAGGGGCCCATAATTAGTTCAATAAGATTAGTGTTTATGGAATTAAACATTTAACTCTATTAGAATTGAAGGAAACATCCATTGTGACTGAGTTTCTAATTTTGATTCCTAAAACCGTGTTTTTTTTTCAAAATTCAAATATTTCATCATAAAAAAGGGTCCATATTTTTTCAACAAGATAAGTGTTTAAGGAATTAAATAGTTAACTCTCTAAGATATGAATGAAAACATCCACTGTGACTCAGTTTTTAATTAGGAATGCTTAAATTGTGTTTTTTTTTTAAAATTCAAATATTTCAACATAAAAAAAGGCACAAATTTTTTCAACAAGATTAGTATTTAAGGAATTAAACATTTAACTCTCTAAGATTTGAATGGAAACATCCACTGTGACTCAGTTTTTAATTAGAATTCCTAAAATCGTGTTGTTTTTTTTCAAAATTCAAATATTTCAACATAAAAAAGGGCCCATATCTTCTCAACAAGATGAGTGATTAAGGAATTAAACATTTAACACTCTAAAATTTGTATGGAAACATCCACTGTGACTCAGTTTGTAATTAGGATTCCTGAAACCGTGTTGTCTTTTACAAAATTCAAATATTTTCACCTAAAAAATGCCCATATTCTTTTCAACAAGATTAGTGTTTAAGGAATTAAACATTTAACTCTATTAGAATTGAATGGAAACATCCACTATGACTCAGTTATTAATCAGGATTCCTTAATTCGTGTTTTTTTAAAATTCAAATATTTCAACATAAAAAAGGGCCCATATTTTTTCAATAAGATTAGTGTTTAAGGAATTAAACATTTAACTCTCTTAGATTTCAATGGAAACATCCACTGTGACCCAGTTTGAAATTAGGATTCCTTAAAACGTGCTTTTTTTCAAAATTCATATATTTGAACATAAAAAAGGGCCCTTATTTTCTCAACAAGATTAGTGTTTAAGGAATTTAACATTTAACTCTCTAAAATTTGTATGGAAACATCCACTGTTACTCAGTTTGGAATTAGGATTCCTGTAACTGTGTTATTTTATATAAAATTCAAATATTTTCACATAAAAAAGGGGCCCATATTTAGGTCAAGAAGATTTGTGTTTAAGTAATTAAACATTTAACTCTATTAGAATTGAAGGAAACATCCATTGTGACTGAGTTTCTAATTTTGATTCCTAAAACCGTGTTGTTTTTTTTTTCAAAATTCAAATATTTCAATATAAAAAAGGTCCCATATTTTTTCAACAAGATTAGTGTTTAAGGAATTAAACATTTAACTCTCTAAAATTTGTATGGAAACATCTACTATGACTTAGTTTGGAATTAGGATTCCTGAAACCGTGTTGTTTTTTACAAAATTCAAATATTTTCAAATAAAAAAGGGGCCCATATTTAGTTCAAGAAAATTTGTGTTTAAGGAATTAAACATTTACCTCTATCAGAATTGAAGAAAAGATCCATTGTGACTGAGTTTCTAATTTTGATTCCTAAAACCGTGTTATTTTTTTTCAAAATTCAAATATTTTGACACAAAAAAGCCCCAATTTTTTAACACGATTAGTGTTTAAGCAATTAAACATTTAACTCTCCAAAATTTGAATGGAAAAATCCACTGTGACTCAGTTTGGAATTAGGATTCCTGAAAGCGTGTTGTTTTTTACAAAATTCAAATATTTTCACATAAAAATGGCCCACATTTTTTCAACAGGATTAGTGTTTAAGGAATTAGACATTTAACTCTATATAATTTGTATGGAAACATCCACAGTGACTTAGCTTGGAATTAGGATTCCTAGAACTGTGTTGTTTTTTTACAAAATTCAAATATTTTCACCTAAAAAAGGCCCATATTTTTTCAACAAGATTAGTGTTTAAAGAATTAAACATTTAACTCTGTTAGAATTGAATGGAAAGATCCACTGTGACTCAGTTATTAATTAGGATTACTTAATTCATGTTTTTTTTAAAATTCAAATATTTCAACATAAAAAAGGGCTCTTATTTTTTAACAAGATTAGTGTTTAAGGAATTAAACATTTAACTCTCTTAGATTTGAATGGAAACATCCGCTGTGACTCAGTTTAAAATTGGGATTCCTTAAAACGGGCTGTTTTTTTTTCAAAACTCAATAAGGATTTAACTCTCTAAGATTTGAATGGAAACATCCACTGTGACTCAGTTTTTAATTAGGATTTCTTAAATGGTCTTGTTTTTTTCAAAATTAAAATATTTCAACATAAAAACGGGCCCATATTTTTTCAACAAGATTAGTGGTTAAGGAATTAAACATTTAACTCTATTAGAATTGAAGGAAACATCCATTGTGACTCAGTTTCTAATTTTGATTCCTAAAACCGTGTTTTTTTTTCAAAATTCAACTATTTCATCATAAAAAAGTTGCCATATTTTTTCAACTGGATAAGTGTTTTAGGAATTAAATATTTAACTCTCTAAGATTTGAATGGAAACATCCACTGTGACTAAGTTTTTAATTAGGATTGCTTAAATTGTGTTGTTTTTTTTCAAAATAAAATATTTCAATATTAAAAATGGCCAATATTTTTTTACAAGATTAGTATTTAAGGAACTAAGCATTTAACTCTCTAAGATTTGAATGGAAACATCCACTTGGACTCAATTTTTAAATTGAATTCCTAAAATCGTGTTGTTGTTTTTTTCAAAATTCAAGTACTTCGATATAAAAAAGGTCCCATATTTTTTCAACAAGATTAGTGTTTAAGGAATTAAACATTTAACTCTCTAAAATTTGTATGGAAACATCAACTTTGACATAGTTTGGAATTAGGATTCCTAAAACCGTGTTGTTTTTTACAAAATTCAAATATTTTCACATAAAAAAGGGGCCCATATTTAGTTCAAGAAGATTTGTGTTTAAGGAATTAAATATTTACCTCTATTAGAATCGAAGAAAACATCCATTGTGACTGAGTTTCTAATTTTGATTCCTAAAACCGTGTTGTTTTATTTCAAAATTCAAATATTTTCACATAAAAAAGCCCCATATTTTTTTCAACAAGATTAGTGTTTAAGGAATTAAACATTTAACACTATATAATTTGTATGGGAATATCCACTGTGACTCAATTTGGAATTAGGATTCCTTAAACCGTGTTGTTTCTTTACAAAATTCAAATATATTCTCGTAAAAAAGGTCTATATTTTTTTCAACAAGATTAGTGTTTAAAGAATTAAACATTTTACTCTGTTCGAACTGAATGGAAACATCCACTGTGACTCAGCTATTAATTAGGATTCCTTAATTCGTGTTTTTTTAAAATTCAAATATTTCAACATAAAAAAGGGCCCTTATTTTTTAACAAGATTAGTGTTTAAAGAATTAAACATTTAACTCTCTTAGATTTGAATGGAAACATCCACTGTGACTCAGTTTGAAATTGGGATTCCTTAAAACGTGCTATTTTTTTTCAAAACTCAAATATTTGAACATAAAAAGGGCCCTTATTTTTTCAACAAGATTAGTTTTTAAGGAAATAAAGATTTAACTCTCTAAGATTTGAATGGAAACATCCACTGTGACTCAGTTTTTAATTAGGATTTCTTAAATAGTCTTTTTTTTCAAAATTAAAATATTTCAAAATAAAAAAGGGCCCATATTTTTCAACAAGATTAGTGGTTAAGGAATTAAACATTTAACTCTATTAGAATTGAAGGAAACATCCATTGTGACTCAGTTTCTAATTTTGATTCCTAAAACTGTGTGTTTTTTTTTTTCAAAATTCAACTATTTCATCATAAAAAAGTGCCCATATTTTTTTAACAGAATAAGTGTTTAAGGAAGTTAAATATTTAACTCTCTAAGATTTGAATGGAAACATCCACTGTGACTAAGTTTTTAATTGGGATTGCTTAAATTGTGTTGTTTTTTTTCAAAATTCAAATATTTCAACATTAAAATGGCCAATATTTTTTCAACAAGATTAGTATTTAAGGAATTAAGGATTTAACTTTCTAAGATTTGAATGGAAACATCTACTGTGACTAATTTTTAAATAGAATTCCTAAAATCGCGTTGTTTTTTTTTCAAAATTCAAGTAGTTCAATATAAAAAAGGTCCCAAATTTTTTCAACAAGATTAGTGTTTAAGGAATTAAACATTTAACTCCCTAAAATTTGTATGGAAACATCCACTATGACTTAGTTTGGAATTAGGATTTCTAAAACCGTGTTGTTTTTTACAAAATTCAAATATTTTCACATAAAAAGGGGGCCCATCTTTAGTTCAAGAAGATTTGTGTTTAAGGAATTAAACATTTACCTCTATTAGAATCGATGAAAGCATCCATTGTGACTCAGTTATTAATTAGGATTCCTTAATTCGTGTTTTTTTTTAAAATTCAAATATTTCAACATAAAAAGGGCCCTTATTTTTTAACAAGATTAGTGTTTAAGGAATTAAACATTTAACTCTCTTAGATTTGAATGGAAACATCCACTGTGACTCAGTTTGAAATTATGATTCCATAAAACGAGTTGTTTTTTTTTCAAACCTCAAATATTTGAACATAAGAAGGGCCCTTATTTTTTCAACAAGATTAGTTTTTAAGGAAATAAAGATTTAACTCTCTAAGATTTGAATGGAAACATCCACTGTGACTCAGTTTTTAATTATGATTTCTTAAATAGTGTTGTTTTTTCAAAATTAAAATATTTCAACATAAAAAAGGGCCCATATTTTTTCAACAAGATTAGTGGTTAGGGAATTAAACATTTAACTCTATTAGAATTGAAGGAAAAATCCACAGCGACTCAGTTCTTAATTAGGATTGCTTAAATCCTGTGTTTTTTTTTCAAAATTCAAATATTACAACATAAAAAAGGGCCAATATTTTTTCAACAAGATTAGTGTTTCAGGAATTAAAAATTTAACTTTCTTGGATTTGAATGGAAACATCTACTGTGACTCAGTTTTTTATTAGAATTCCTAAAACAACGTTGTTTTTCTCAAAATTCAAATATTTCCACATAAAAGAGGGTGCATATTTTCTTAAACAAGATATGTGATTAAGGAATTAAACATTTAACTCTCTAAATTTTTATGGAAACAACCACTGTGACTCAGTTTGGAATTAGGATTCCTAAAACCGTGTTGTTTTTTACAAAATTCAAATATTTTCACATGAAAAAGGGCCTATATTTTTTCAACAAGATTAGTCTTTAAGGAATTAAACATTTCACTCTCTTAGATTTGAATGGAAACATCCACTGTGACTCAGTTTTAAATTGGGATTCCTTAAAACGTGCTTTTTTTTTTCAAAAGTCAAATATTTGAACATAAAAAAGGGCCCTTATTTTTTCAACAAGATTAGTTTTGAAGGAAATAAAGATTTAACTCTCTAAAATTTGAATGGAAATATCCACTGTGACTCAGTTTTTAATTAGGATTTCTTAAATAATGTTGTTTTTTTTTAAATTAAAATATTTCAACATAAAAAAGGGCCCATATTTTTTCAACAAGATTAGTGTATAAGGAATTAAACATTTAACTCTCTAAGTTTTGAATAGAAACATCCACAGAGACTCAGTTCTTAATTAGGATTGCTTAAATCCTGTTGTTTTTTTTCAAAATTCAAATATTTCAACCTAAAAAAGGGCTTATATTTTTTCAACAAGATTAGTGTTTAAGGAATTAAACATTTAACTCTGTATGATTTGAATGGAAACATCCACTGTGACTCAGTTTTTAATTAGAATTCCTAAAGCAACGTTGTTTTTCTCAAAATTCAAATATTTCCACATCAAAAAGGGTGCATATTTTCTTCAACAAGATAAGTGTTTAAGGAATTAAACAGTTAACTCTCTAAATTTTTATGGAAAGAACCACTGTGACTCAGTTTGGAATTAGGATTCCTAACACCGTGTTGTTTTTTACAAAATTCAAATATTTTCACATAAAAAAGGGCCTATATTTTTTCAACAAGATTAGTCTTTAAGGAATTAAACATTTCACTCTCTTATATTTGAATGGAAACATCCACTGTGACTCAGTTTGAAATTGGGATTCCTTAAAACGTGCTTTTTTTTCAAAATTCAAATATTTTAACATAAAAAAGGGCCCTTATTTTTTCAACAAGATTAGTTTTTATGGAAATAAAGATTTAACGCTCTAAGATTTGAATGAAAATATCCACTGTGACTCAGTTTTTAATTAGGATTTCTTAAATAGTGTTTTTTTTTTCAAAATTAAAATATTTCAACATAAAAAAGGGCCTATATTTTTACAACAAGATTAGTGTTTAAGGAATTAAACATTTAACTCCCTAAGTTTTGAATGGAAACATCCACAGAGACTGATTTCTTAATTAGGATTGCTCAAATCCTGTTGTTTTTTTTCAAAATTCAAATATTTCAACATGAAAAAGGTCCTATATTTTTTCAACAAGATTAGTGTTTAAGGAATTAAACATTTAACTCTGTATGATTTGAATGGAAACATCCACTGTGACTCAGTTTTTAATTAGAATTCCTAAAGCAACGTTGTTTTTCTCAAAATTCAAATATTTCCACATCAAAAAGGGTGCATATTTTCTTCAACAAGATAAGTGTTTAAGGAATTAAACAGTTAACTCTCTAAATTTTTATAGAAAGAACCACTGTGACTCAGTTTGGAATTAGGATTCCTAACACCGTGTTGTTTTTTACAAAATTCAAATATTTTCACATAAAAAAGGGCCTATATTTTTTCAACAAGATTAGTCTTTAAGGAATTAAACATTTCACTCTCTTAGATTTGAATGGAAACATCCACTGTGACTCAGTTTGAAATTGGGATTCCTTAAAACGTGCTTTTTTTTTCAAAATTCAAATATTTGAACATAAAAAAGGGCCCTTATTTTTTCAACAAGATTAGCTTTTATGGAAATAAAGATTTAACTCTCTAAGATTTGAATTGAAATATCCAATGTGACTCAGTTTTTAATTAGGATTTCATAAATAGTGTTGTTTTTTTCAAAATTAAAATATTTCAACATAAAAAAGGGCCTATATTTTTTCAACAAGATTAGTGTTTAAGGAATTAAACATTTAACTCCCTAAGTTTTGAATGGAAACATCCACAGAGACTCAGTTCTTAATTAGGATTGCTCAAATCCTGTTGTTTTTTTCAAAATTCAAATATTTCAACATGAAAAAGGGCCTATATTTTTTCAACAAGATTACTGTTTAAAGAATTAAACATTTAACTTTGTATGATTTGAATGGAAAGATCCACTGTGACTCAGTTTTTAATTAGGATTTCTTAAATAGTGTTGTTTTTTTTCAAAATTAAAATATTTCAACATAAAAAAGGGCCCATATTTTTTCAACAAGATTAGTGTTTAAGGAATTAAACATTTAACTCTCTTTGTTTTGAATGGAAACATCCACAGAGACTCAATTCTTAATTAGGATTGCTTAAATCCCGTTGTTTTTTTTCAAAATTCAAATATTTCAACATAAAAAAGGACCTATATTTTTTCAACAAGATTAGTGTTTAAAGAATTAAACATTTAACTCTGTATGATTTGAATGGAAACATCAACTGTGACTCAATTTTTAATTAGAATTCCTAAAACAACGTTGTTTTTCTCAAAATTCAAATATTTTCACATAAAACAGGGTGCATATTTTCTTCAACAAGATAAGTGTTTAAGGAATTAAACATTTAACTCTCTAAATTTTTATGGAAACAACCACTGTGACTCAGTTTGGAATTAGGATTCCTAAAATCGTGTTGTTTTTTACAAAATTTAAATATTTTCACATGAAAAAGGGCCTATATTTTTTCAACAAGATTAGTCTTTAACGAATTAAACATTTCACTCTCTTAGATTTGAATGGAAACATCCACTGTGACTCAATTTGAAATTGGGATTCGTTAAAACGTGCTTTTTTTTTCAAAATTCAAATATTTGAACATAAAAAAGGGCCCTTATTTTTTCAACAAGATTAGTTTTGAAGGAAATAAAGATTTAACTCTCTAAGATTTGAATAGAAATATCCACTGTGACTCATTTTTTAATTAGGATTTCTTAAATAGTGTTGTTTTTTTTCAAAATTAAAATATTTCAACATAAAATAGGGCCTATATTTTTTCAACAAGATTAGTGTATAAGGAATTAAGCATTTAATTCTCTATGTTTTGAATGGAAACATCCACAGAGACTCAGTTCTTAATTAGGATTGCTTAAATCCTGTTTTTTTTTTTCAAAATTGAAATATTTCAACTTAAAAAAGGGCCTATATTTTTTCAACAAGATTAGTGTTTAAGGAATTAAACATTTAACTCTGTATGATTTGAATGAAAACATCCACTGTGACTCAGTTTTTAGTTAGAATTCCTAAAGCAACGTTGTTTTTCTCAAAATTCAAATATTTCCACATCAAAAAGGGTGCATATTTTCTTCAACAAGATAAGTGTTTAAGGACTTAAACATTTAACTCTCTAAATTTTTATGGAAAGAACCACTGTGACTCAGTTTGGAATTAGGATTCCTAAAACCGTGTTGTTTTTTACAAAATTCAAATATTTTCACATAAAAAATGGCCTATATTTTTTCAAAAAGATTAGTATTTAAGGAATTAAAGATTTTACTCTCTTAGATTTGAATGGAAAGATCCACTGTGACTCAGTTTGAAATTGGGATTCCTTAAAACGTGCTTTTTTTCAAAATTCAAATATTTGAACATAAAAAAGGGCCCTTATTTTTTAACAAGATTAGTTTTTAAGGAAATAAAGATTTAACTCTCTAAGATTTGAATGGAAACATCCACTGTGACTTAGTTTGGAATTAGGAATCCTAAAACCGTGTTGTTTTTTCCAAAATTCAAATATTCTTACTTAAAAAAGGCCCATATTTTTTTTTCAATAAGATTAGTGTTTAAGGAATTAAAAATTTAACTCTCTAAGATTTGATTGGAAACATCCAATTTGACTCAGTTTTTAATTAGAATTCGTTAATGCGTGTTGTTTATTTAAAATTCAAATATTTCAACACAAAAAAGGGCCTATATTTTTTTCAACAAGATCAGTGTTTAACGAATTATCATTTAACTCTATAAAATTTGTATGAAAACATCCATTGTGACTCAGTTTTTAATTTGGATTCCTGAAACCGTGTTTTTTTTCAAAATTCAAATATTTCAACATAAAAAGGGGCTCATATTGTTTTAAACAATATTAGTGTTTAAGGAATTAAACATTTAGCTCTCTTAGATTTGAATGGAAACATCCACTGTGACTCCGTTTAGAATTAGGATTTCTTAAATCGTGTTGTTTTTTTTCAAAATTCAAATATTCCAACATAAAAAAGGGCCCTATTTTGTTCGACAAGATTAGTGTTTAAGGAATTAATCATTTAAGTCTCTAAAATTTGCATGGAAACATCCACTGTGACTCAGTTTGGAATTAGGATTCCTAAAACCGTGTTGTTTTTTCCAAAATTCAAATATTCTCACTTAAAAAAGGTCCATATTTTTTTTAACAAGATTAGTGTTTAAGGAATTAAAAATTTAACTCTCTAAGATTTGATTGGAAACATCCAATGTGACTCAGTTTTTAATTAGAATTCATTAATGCGTGTTGTTTTTTTCAAAATTCAAATATTTCAACATAAAAGGGGACCATTTTTTTTCAACAAGATTAGTTTTTAAGGAATTAAACATTTAACTCCGTATGATTTGAATAGAAACATCCACTGTGACTCAGTTTTTAATTAGGATTCGTTAATGCGTGTTTTTTTCAAAATTCAAATATTTCAACATAAAAAGGGGCCCACATTTTTTCAACAAGATTAGTCTTTTAGGAATTAAACATTTAACTCTAAGATTTGAATGGAAACATCCACTGTGACTCATTCTGGAAGAGGATTCCTGAAACTGCGGTTTTTTTTTGTTACAAAATTCAAATATTTTCACATAAAAAAGGGCCCATATTTTTTTCAACAAGATTAGTGTTTAAGGAATTAAACATTTAACCCTTAGATTTGAATGCAAACATTAAATTGTGACTCAGTTTTTAATTTGGATTCCTGAAACCGTGTTTTTTTTAAATTTAAATATTTTCACATAAAAAAGGGGCCATATTTTTTCAACAAGATTAGTGTTTAAGGAATTAAACATTTAACTCTATTAGAATTGAATAGAAACATCATCTGTGACTCAGTTTTTTAATTTTGGTTCCTGAAACCGTTTTGTTTTTTTTCAAATTCAAATATTTTCAAATAATAAGGGCCCATATTTTTCAACAAAATTAGTGTTTAAGGTATTAAACATTTAACTCTCTTAGATTTGAATAGAAACACCAACTATGACTCAGTTTTTAATTATCATTTTTAAAACCGTGTTGTTTTTTTAAAATTCAAATATTTCAACACAAAAAAGGGCCTATATTTTTTTTAAACAAGATTAGTGTTGAACGAATTATCATTTAACTCTATAAAATTCGTATGAAAACATCCATTGTGACTCAGTTTTTAATATGGATTGCTGAAACCGTGTTTTTTTTAAAATTTAAATATTTTCACATAAAAAAGGGGCCATATTTTTTCAACAAGATTAGTGTTTAAGGAATTAAACATTTAACTCTATTAGAATTGAATAGAAACATCATCTGTGACTCAGTTTTTTAATTTTGGTTCCTGAAACCGTTTTGTTTTTTTTCAAATTCAAATATTTTCAAATAATAAGGGCCCATATTTTTCAACAAAATTAGTGTTTAAGGTATTAAACATTTAACTCTCTTAGATTTGAATAGAAACACCAACTATGACTCAGTTTTTAATTATCATTTTTAAAACCGTGTTGTTTTTTTAAAATTCAAATATTTCAACACAAAAAAGGGCCTATATTTTTTTTAAACAAGATTAGTGTTGAACGAATTATCATTTAACTCTATAAAATTCGTATGAAAACATCCATTGTGACTCAGTTTTTAATATGGATTGCTGAAACCGTGTTTTTTTTAAAATTTAAATATTTTCACATAAAAAAGGGGCCATATTTTTTCAACAAGATTAGTGTTTAAGGAATTAAACATTTAACTCTATTAGAATTGAATAGAAACATCCTCTGTGACTCAGTTTTAAATTTTGGTTCCTGAAACCGTGTTTTTTTTTTCAAATTCAAATATTTTCACATAATATGGGCCCATATTTTTTCAACAAAATTAGTATTTAAGGAATTAAACATTTAACTCTCTTAGATTTGAATGGAAACATCCACTATAACTCAGTTTTTAATTATCATTTTTAAAACCGTGTTTTTTTTAAAATTCAAATATTTCAACACAAAAAAGGGCCTATATTTTTTCAACAAGATCAGTGTTTAATAAATTATCATTTAACTCTATAAAATTTGTATGAAAACATCCATTGTGACTCAGTTTGGAATTCGGATTCTTGAAACCGTGTTGTTTTTCCAAAATTCAAATATTTTCACATAAAAAAGGGCTCATATTTTTTAACAAGATTAGTGTTTAAGGAATTAAATAATTAACCCTCATAGATTTGAATGGAAACATCTACTGTGACTCAGTTTGGAATTAGGATTCCTTAAATCGTGCTGTTTCTTTTCAAAGTTCAAATATTTCAACATAAACAAGGGCCCATATTTTTTCAACAAGATTAGTGTTTAAGGAATTATAGATTTAACTCGCTAAAATTTGAATGGAAACATCCACTGTGACTCAGTTTTTAATTAGGATTCCTTAAATCGTGTTTTTTTTTAAAATTGAAATATTTCAACATAAAAAAAGGCCAATATTTTTTCAACAACATTAGTGTTTAAGGAATTAAACATTTAACTATCTTCGATTTGAATGGAAACATCCACTGTGACTCACTTTTTAATTTGGATTCCTGAAACCGTGTTGTTTTTTTCAAAATTCAAATATTTTCACATAAAAAAGGGGCCATATTTTTTCAACAAGATTAGAGTTTAAGGAATTAAAGATTTTAGTCTCTATGATTTTAATGAAAACATTCACTGTGACACAGTTTTTAATTAGGATTTCTTAAGTCGTGTTGTCTTTTTTCAAAATTAAAATATTTCAACATAAAAAACGGCCAATATTTTTTCAACAAGATTAGTGTTTATGGAATTAAAAATTTAACTCTCTTAGATTTGAATGAAAACAACCACTGTGACTCAGCTTTTAATTCGGATTCCTTAAATCGTGTTATTTTTATCAAAATTCAAATATTTTCACATAAAAAAGGGCCCATATTTTTTCAACAAGATTAGTGTTTAAGGAATTAAAGATTTAACTCTCTAAAATTTGAATGGAAAGATCCACTGTGACTCAGTTTTTAATTGGGATTCCTTAAATCGTGTTTTTTTAAAAAAAATCAAATATGTCAACATAAAAAAGGGCTAATATTTTTTCAACAACATTAGTGTTTAAAGAATTAAACTTTTAACTCTCTTCGATTTGAATGGAAACATCTGTTAGAATAGGATTTAACCAAGAGGGGAGTGAATGGTCTAATATAAAAATTTAACAACTTTGAACTTCACGGGGAATAGAAATGCAAGTCACTGAAAGAGAAAGAAATATGAACACAGAGATTTATCCTGGTTCGGTCTCCTTGACCTACGTCTAGTCCTCAAGGCACACCCGAGATTTCCAAATCCACTATCAGTAACAAATTAGGTTTCACAAGCCTATACAATCTGGGAATCACTCCCCCTTTCTCTTTTCACTAAAACAGAGTATGACACTCTGTTTTCTAACTCACGTTCACCTAAATTTACTCAAGGCCCCGTCCTTGAGTTTCTCACAATTGTACAAAGTGTTTCAGCCTTAAATATCTCTCTCAAAAGAGTAGATGGCTAATAATGAAGCTCAGAATGTATTAATAAAAGACAGAGAGCGTAGCAAATGTATACTTTAAATGCTCAGAAAAATGTTGTTGTCTCTGTAATTAATGCTGGTCCTTTTATAGTTGAGTCTTGATGAATTGTCCGTTAGACTGTATTCAATAGCCATTACTCTCATCAACGACCAATTGCTTCTGCATTAATGGCATTTAATGCCTTTGGGTTAGTCGAGGTTGGAGGTTGCAGAAGAACGTTAAAGTCTCCGAGTCTCGGACCATGCCTATGCTTCCTTCCTTATTCAACATTTTAGCTGCTTCATTTATGAGA
>JANTPZ010151289.1:15533-29894 GCA_025593235.1 Vachellia pachyceras | reverse complement strand
CACTTATTTTGAATCAACTTATCTTGAACGCCCTGAGTCGGGGTCCTGGGTCCGCCACTGGATATGATAATAACTATTCTCAACAACTATTATTATTCTTTCCCATTATATTTATAAGATTAATTATGTATAAAATATCTCTTTTTAGGTATTTATCATTTTAATTAAGAGTCAAGACACTAAAATCAAACCCACCTTACAATTATAGAAAATTCTTTATTCAAAGTCTTTTACAAGAACATTGGCTCTTTTAATGTAATTCAGTGTATTTAAAAAAAATGTTATTGGCTTGGAGTCAAAAAAGTGTTTGTACCATACAACTTTCTCTGCATTTTCATGGAAACACCATGTCCCGTAAGGCTATGCATGTTTAATCAAACTAGACTCCTTAATACAGCGTGTGCTTGAGAATCCGTTGGGAGAAAAGAAATCAAAATTTTCAGAAAGAATTTACAGATTTTAAAATATTTTTTATCAATTTCAATATGCTTTTTACAGATTTCAAAATATTTCTTATCTTGATTTATATGCACTATTTGAAAAAATTTTTCCCAAGGCCATAGTAATTAAATAAGTTAATTTATTTTCTTTAGATTAAAGAAGTTGGATATAAATTCATTACATAAATATTTATATTTATTATTTTTTTAAATTCAGTTGTTTGGTTATAAACAAACATATAACCTAATCATATACATAAAAAATAATTTTAACCAATATATTTTGTTTTTTATAAAAAAGTTAATTAACTCTCATATTAAAGAGTAAAGGTAATAAAGGAAAAAAGGAAAGAGAAAGAAGGAAAAAAGTAGAAAGATGAAAGAGAAAGAAGAAAAAAAGTAGGAAAGAGAAAACCTAGGTTTTAAACTGAGGTTTTATAACTAAAATAGCATTTCGAAAAAATTTTATACTTGGACAAAACCTAGGTTTCAGGAAATAAGAAACAACCCCAAAATCTCGGTTTGAAACCTAGGTTTTAGAAAAGCTATTTTCTTATTAAATCACATAATCTGTCTTAATAAATTTTCTCTTTCATACTTTTTCTTTCTTTCTCTTTCATCTTTCCTACATAGTGCCTGTTTGGGAAGCCATTTTCCCAAACGGTGCACGTAAGCCGAGACAAAACCATCTCGAAATCTGTAAAAACCATCTCGAAATTTATAAAAACCATCTTGAAATCCGTAAAACCATCTCGAAATTCTCAAAATGCCTCAAAATCTGCAAAATCCATTTTTCCAACGGAGTTCCCAAACAAGCACATACTTTTTTAACCCAAGTCTGACCTGTACAAAGGTCTAGCAAAAGCTTAAGTTAGTTAAAATCATGAATTTGTATGAACATTAGAAACAGGTTAATTAGCCACAATCCTTCACCAAGGAGTCCTAAACCTTCAAACAAGCTGAAAACAGACCAAGAATACATTAAATTAGAATAAAACTACAATTATTAAAGTAAAAAAACATAAAGAATGAAAAAAATTGGATATATATAATTATATTTTCAAATTATAATATAACCATGAAAACATAAACTTTATATATGATTTACGAAAAAAATAAATTTATATATGATATAAATGTAATTTTATTTTTGTTTTGATGTGTAAATATGTTAGCCTATATGCTTAAACATCAGACTTTAAAAAATGGGTTTGACTTATTTACCCATTCATACATCTAAACAGATTTTGGCCTAGGCCTTTTACAAATAAGACAAATTAACACAGGCCTTTGGTCACGCCACAAGACCCAAATATAATTATATTATAAGTGTTTGTTTGGGAACACCGTTTTCTTAACGGTATACGCAAATCAAAACAAAATTATCTCAAAATCTGTAAAAACCATCTTGAAATCCATAAAAACCATCTCGAAATCCATAAAATCATCTCAGAAGGTGTGAACTTCTTTCTCCTAACGGATTTCTAAACACACATTAAATTGACTTGCAAAATAAATTTTTGGTCTAAATATAAGTTAACTTAGAGATTATTAATGACTATTTTTAAATTTTACCATTATTTAATCGTTATTAAAAATAGAGAAATAAGAGAGATAGGTGATAATGATTTGTAAACATAGAGTAAAAAAGAAATGTTAATAAGGGTAAGCTTAAAAAATTTTATAAATTCAAAGAATATTCAACATCATGATAATCAATCATTGGTATGATATAAATTGTTAAAATAGATTTATAATAAAGACCATAATGATATTTAATTTCTTTGTTGCTTTAGAAATTTTTTAAGCCAGAAACAAAAATCGAAGGGTTCAGATACTTTCTATACAGAAAAAGTTGATCAAATTTGGGGGAGAATCTCATTTAAAATTTTATTGGTAAAAAAGTACCTAAATTAAACTACCAAAATCAAGTTATTTCAATCAATAAAATATTTTACGGCAGGCTTCTCCTAATATTCACAAATAAATTTGGTATGTGAAGGTTCTTGAAGACTTCCTGAAATTTTTAATTAATAAAAACGAAAAATAACGCTTTTTTGACTTGAAATAAGCATGAGTCTATGACCCCACCTTGTTTTATTTTGGTTGAAATTTCTGCTCACTTTGAACAATAAAAATAATGTTCATCGACACAATAAAAAGCAGGAAACATATACCCAAATTAACTTTGAATTTTCAAGCTAAGATTTGATTTTGGACACTACCTCCCACCAATCTTCACTTAGAACATGAAGCATCATACTTAAAAATGATGTAACTTCCTCATTTCAGCTTTAAACTTGACAAATGACCTATCATTGGAAAGCCCTTTGAGTCTAGTTTCCAATGGTATAAGTTTCACAATTATCGGATTAGTATTTTGAGAGATATGATAAAAAAACTAAATATGTGTTAGGAATACGTTTATTCCAGATATATCTTCAGTTGTTTGATCATATATCTCAACCCAGATATCCAATTGACTTAAAACTTATCTCATTAGAAAGTAGACTTAAATATTTTTCCAACCATAGGTCATTTGTCAAATTTGGACTTCAAATGAAGGAGTTACAGCGTTTTGAATTTAGAGCTTATGAACTGTTTATTTTCATTAACTTAAAACTCATTTGAATAAAGCTGAAACTAATTCGAATGAAGCTGGACTTTCTAAACCATTTTTTCCAATGAACGGTTTAGAAAGTCAACTTTCTAAACCTTAGTTTAAAGATGCGGTTTAGAAAGTATACTTTCTAAACCGCAGCTTCTAGCTACGGTTTAGAATGTGCGCTTTTAAACTGTTTTAAGTCTAAACTTCAAAATGCTGTAACTCCTTCGTTTGAACTTTAAATCTAACAAATGACCTATCTATGGAAAGCCCTTTGAGTATACTTTCAGATGAGACAGGTTTCACAATTATAGGATCTGTGTTTTGAGATATATAAACAAAAAACCGAATATATATCTGGAATACGTTTATTCCTAATATATGTTCGACTTTTTGATGATATCTCTCAAACTACGTATCCAATTGATTTGAAATCTATCTCATTCAAAAGTAGACTCAAAGGGATTTCCAACCATAGGTCATTTGTTAAATTTGGACTTCAAATGAAGGAGTTACAGCGTTTTGAATTTAGACTTTCTAAACAGTTTATTTTTCACTTACGTAAAACTCATTTGAATGAACTTAAATTTATTTGAATGAAACTCGACTGTCTAAGCATTTTTCTCTTTGAACGGTTTATAAAGGCCACTTTCTAAACCGCACCCTTTTTTGTGCAGTTTAGAAAGTGTACTTCATTCATATAATGCTGCGTTAATGGTTACATGGTCATTCAAGTCATTTCCTTTAAACTTCAGTAAAGACGCGTTAGGAACTATCAGCTGACATGGATTTAAAATTTTAAATAACCTTTTTGGGATTCACCATTTTCGAGGTACTTTATCCGTCATTTTCCCTTATAGAAAATTCCTTATTTTAATTTGAAGAGTATTTACAAAAATATGGATTCTTTAATCAACTTTATATATATATATAAATGTATGTATAATTTAGTGTATTTGAAAATAAGTGAAGAGTCCTTGAGCCTAAATAAAATCAAAAGGAAATATTATTGACTTGGAGTCAAAAAATTCAGTTGAAAGAAGTGGAGTCCTTGAGCCTAAATAATTCAGTGTATTATTGACTTGATTTAAAAATATGTTTGTACGGAACAACCTTAGGGAAAGTTGAAAGACAGTACTCTAATTTTGAAATTCCCAAACTGGTAATTTTGAAATTCCCAAACTGGCGAGTTTCACTTGATCCATTGGGTAGGTTTCATATTTAAGGATCGCATTAACATGTTTATATGTATGCACATGTTGGAATCGCATTAATCATACAGAGGTATGATTATTATTTTTTATTTTTAAAATCATTTTATTTATTTGTTATTTTATTTTCCTCTCAGATTTTTTACTTTGACAAAAGTTTTTTTTTGTTTTGCCATCCTTCACTAAGAGGAAAAAACTCACATCCATCGCCCCGGCTTCCAACAGACAATAATATCATCTTTAAACAAAACCTTATATAGGTGTTAATTATCACTTGAGCCAAAGTTATTGCATATAAAATTTTTTAGATAGTGCAAATATCCTCTCACCAGAGGCAATTTGTTTGGAGTATTGTCAATTACTGAAAGTAGCCATTTCTTTCAAAAAATTTTTAAATAGGTGTTACTTACATTTTGGTTTATTACATTGTAAGTGATTGATCCCTTCTAATATATCCAACGGTAAGAGTTCACAAATAAGAAAAAAGAATTAAGGAAAATTTCTACCTAATTTAAATAAAAAAGAAAAAATATATTAGTTGGCTTCTGGAAAATTTCTAATTGTTTAAACAATAAAACCCAAAAAAAGTGTGGTTGACTTGGAGTCAAAAGGAGTTTCCAACTCAAGATTTCATTATTTCATGGAAATTTCGACCTACTTGGATCAAGAAATTTCCACAGACAACCTATTAAATGCTAAGTGCCAGCAATGACTCAAAACTCACATCCTCATTTTTTGTGGTGTTTCGATTGAATTTCCAAGTCTCCCCAAATCAACTTCAAGTCATAAACCTCATATCTCATCATTTACATTCCTCTACATGAAAGATCCTTAAATCTGATTATAATCTATATCATCACCCAGTCAAAGGTGACTTTTGACTAGATCAAAATTTAGTGACTGTCATGTAGGAATCCATGATGATCTCAGGTCAAAGGGTATTGTGACGTTATTACATATGAGATAAGCTAATAACTTAATCCATGCAGCTTTTTATAGTGGGTTAATCCAGCACCTTGTACTTTTATAAGTGCCTATGAATTTAACTCATATATCCATACCTTATCAAAGTCATACTGGTCTTACTCTATCTATGCTCCCGCATAGGCAACCGACCAGAGACATTTAGGACAATATTCACAATTTGCCTATGGATGCAATTATTATAATAAACATGTAAAATTTATGATAATAAAATGGAGAAAATACATTTAAATAAATAATGTCTAAGGCACAATGATTGACCCTAGGGCATAACAAAACTTAATGTTGAAGACAAAACATCTTAACAAGCCAAGCAATAAATAATTGAAGACTTTTTAATTAATTAAGTTATTGATTGTTGATTCTTTATCATGACAGATTGCTGAAAATTTGGTTCATGAATGAATTATCCAAAACTGGTTAGTATATCATAATCGCTGTTTCTAATTATTTTTATTTTCAAATATAAGTACGTTATCTTATGGTTCTATTTTATTATTTATAATGGGATATATAATTATTGCATTTAATGCATTAAAAGTATATAAGTACATTGAATGATTGCGATTCATTAATTGTGGAAATAATAAGTGCCCTACTTATTAATTATGGAAACCCGACCTACATGAAACAGATTATAGAAATGCTTAGAGTGGAGAAACTAACGAGTCCTATTGCTCAACATTGGAAAACTGTTCTGTTTCTATGCTCTCTCTCCTAGGTAAAAATGTCGGTGTCCTTCTACTTAAAAGAAGCATACTCGAAATAGTGTTAAACATTAAAAGTATGTCTTCCCGCGTAAATTGGGATAATGAACTAGAGTTAAGAAGTATGGTTAACTAAAGAGGTTGAAATGGGGGATAGTGGATGACAGTTAGCAAAACTCTCGTTGGTTGTAAATGGATGGGGGCTACTACTGTAATTTACAGGCAAGAGCACGTGGTGTTGACGTGGTTAATGATAGGCACGTTGAGGCCCAGTTTTTAACATACAAAAAATTAAAATAAAATAAAATTGGTCTATTATATTATAAATTCAAAAAATCACATGAATTTTCATTGTCTACTACAGGAAAACATTACAACCCTATTAGCATTAAATTTAGTGTGTATTTGGGAATTCATCATGATTTTTTACGAATTTTAAGATACTTTTTATTTTGATTTACATGCACCGTTGGAAAAAGTTTTCACAAACATACGCTTAATTATTTTTTATTTGGGGATGTGTCTTCATCCTCCATGTGTCTAGGGGGAGTGATCAAATCGAAACATTGAAAAAGGAAAAAAACTGATAATATTAATTTTGTTCATGAATTATCGAAATTCGAAAATATAACTGGTTAATATGCATAATGACTGTTTTAATTATTTTTATTTTCAAATATAAGTAATTTATCTTATGGTTCTATTTTGTTATTTGTAATGAGATATATAATTATAGCATTTAATGCATTAAAAGTATATAAGTATAAATTCCCCTGTGCTGCATCCCACATCCTTTTGGCGAATTAAAAAATGAATAATAAAAAAGGTAAAGAAAATGGGATCGAAATCTGGGAGGTTGTTTGAAAAAGTAGGTTTATGTCGGAGTTACTGGGTTTAGTAAATCACTGACTGAGATTAATGCGAGGTTTACGGCGCACGAGAAAGAGGAAGGTAAAGAATCCTCTCCACTACTCAAAAAGTAGTGGAGATCTTCACTGCACATCCAACGGCTGATATTTACCCAAATAATTTTGATATTTACTCAAATAATTCCTCCACTTTTTCTTCTTCTAACCCACCACCCATTTTCATTTCGGAAATATCATGCCTCTCCCATCATGCCTCTCCTCTCATCTTTCCCTTTAAATTAAGAGAATTATTTGGGTAAATATCAGCCGATGGATGTGCAATGGAGATCTCCACCATTTTTTGAGTAGTGGAGAGGATCATTTCCCATTAAAGGAAAGTGGAGGAATTATTTGGACAAATATCAGAATTATTTAGATAAATATCAGTCGTTGGATGTGCAGTGGATAAGTGTTTTTAAAACCTTTCCCTTAAATTAAAACCTCAAACAAAATCTCACTGCTTTTAACGCAAGGATAACTGTGATGAGAGTTTATCAGCGGTGAGTGGTAGAGGTTGTTTGGATGTAAGATAGGAAAGAGGAAAGTAAGAAAGAGAAAGAGAGAAAAAGTAAGAAAGAGGAGAGAGGAAAAAGTAGAAAAAGAGAAAATTTAGGTTTCAAACTGAGGTTTTGTAACCAACAGTGGTGGAGCCACTCAATGTTGAGTGTGGGCAATTGCCCCCACTCAATTTTTGGGTGTATATGTAAATATTTATAGATTTTTATTTTACACCCACTGATTTTTAAGATTTGAACCCACTCAAATTATTTATACTTGTAAACTTGTTATTATTTGTTTGAAAATAAAAAATTGCCCCCATTGGTCTAGGGTCTTGGCTCCGCCATTGGTAACCAAAATAGTTTTTGGAAAAAATTTTTTTGTTCGGACAAACATCGATTTTGAGGTAAAATCTAAATTTTGAAACTAAACCTAAATTTTAAAAATGGTTGCCAAACCCACCCTTAATTTTAAAAAGGGAGATGTGTGTACATATACAGAGAGAAGGGTGTGAGAAAGGAATGAGAAAACAAAGGGGGGTGAGCTGTGATGGACAACTAAGCATTCGTTGAAATCAGCTCTCTGTTCCTATCACCGGTCCCCACCTGCTTTCTCCCTATTCTATTTTTCCTTTTGGTTTGGTACGGTAAATTTCTACCTAATTTAAAAAAAGAAACAAGAAAAGAAATATAATAGTTGTCTTCTGGGAAATTTCTAATTGTTTAAAAATCCCGTTTGACCGGAAGTTTACCGCCTTCGATTTATTAACAGAGATCCACGCCGAAAGCATCAGGAAAATGCAACGGTATGATCTGGAGAAGGTATGAGGACAGGTTTAAGAGGGCAGCGCCCACAAGTGTCAACAAAGGAGCCACAAAGTCCACATAGGACCCCACGCTCAAAAGGGAATGTTAGCTGCAGATTTTCCCGGAAGGTTCCAATAAACCAGATGAGAGCTTGTTCGTTCGAAGGAAATATATTCGCCTGGTGTAACTGACTTGGAGTCAAGGAGTTTCCAACAAAAGATTTCGTTATTCCGTCGAAATTTCGACCTACTTTGAACGGTGGCTCAAAACTCGCATCCACATTTTTTTGTTTCGCTGATCGCATTCCCAGTATTAGCGAACTCACTCACCGAATCAACTTCAACTCTTCAACCTCAGATTTGATTAAGTCACTCCCACAAAGGTATTATTAAGTCTCCCTCATTTTCTAACTTCCTAAATGCTATTCTTTCTGTTCTTTTTCAGAAATAATCAACAATCTATATTTTTTTTTCCGTTTTTGTGCTACAGCAATGGCTGCGTTGGCTTCTTCTTCCTCTTCCCGGGTCCTATGTGGAAAATATGATGTTTTCATCAGCTTCAGAGGTCCAGACGTCAGATTTGGTTTTCTCAGTCATTTGGAAAAGTCGTTGAGTCAAAAGAATATACATGTCTATGTGGATGACAGGCTCGAGAGTGGGGAAGAAATATCATCATCACTTGTGCAAGCAATAGAAGGATCCAAGATTGCGTTGGTGATATTCTCGAAAGATTATGCTTCATCAAAGTGGTGCTTAGAAGAGCTTGTCAAAATCATGGAACACAAGGAAGCTAATCAACAGATTGTGATACCAGTTTTCTACCACATAGATCCTTCACATGTCAGGAAACAAGAAAGTACTTATGCAAATGCCTTTACTCATCTTGAACAGAAGTTCAAGGATAACATGGACAAATTGCAAATTTGGAGATCTGTCTTGAAAAAATCCGCCGATTTATCTGGTCATCATTATTCAAAATTTCCGTAAGTTTGTTTCTATTATTCAATATTGTTAAGCTTTATTTGAGTCTTCATTTATATCAAACAATGTCGGTAAATTTAGGCTAAAGTATATTACATCAAGTTTTAATTTATTTTTAAAAATTTTATTTTTAGTCATATTCATAACAATTGGTTTCATTTAATAAAAAATGTTAATTAAGTTAACTTAAAAAATGATTATGTAATTAAATGTTATAAAAATGCTTAAAATTTAACCATATTTTATCTTTTTATTAAGTTAAATTTGATGAAAATATAACTTGTAATTTTTTTTTTTTTTGGTTTTTATATGTTAGAAATGAATCCAAACTTATTGAAGCAATACTTGAAGATGTCTGGAAAAAGTTGGAAGATAACATATCAAATGAGTCAAACTCTCATCTCATTGGATTTCATCAAAATTTCACCAGTGTTGAATCATTAATGAAAATTAAGCCAGAGGAAGTTCGAATTCTTGGGATTTGGGGCATGGGAGGGATAGGTAAAACAACCCTTGCTAGCGCCATTTTTGACAAATTCAAGTCTAAATTTGAAAGTCATTGCTTCTTAAGAAATGTGAGAGAGAAGTCAACACAGATTGATGGTTTGAATTCTCTACGTAGAGAGCTTGTTTCTGAGCTATTAAAATCGAAAGATGACATAGATTGGAATGAGGCAATGAGAAGGCTGGAATCAAAAAATGTCTTAATTGTGGTTGATGATGTGGACAATTCAAAACAACTAAAAGATTTGGTGGTACAACACCTTCTTCGCTTGTTAGGACAGGGCAGTAGGATCCTCATAACTAGTAGAGACAGGCATGTTCTTAATTGTGGAGGGATTGATGACAAATACATACATGAAGTCAATGTATTAAATTATGAAGACTCGCTTGAACTTTTTAGTGAACATGCCTTCAATCAGAGTCAACCCAAAATGGAATATCAAGAGCTATCGAAAATGATAGTGAACATTGCTGGACGCATTCCTTTAGCCTTAGAAGTTTTGGGTTCCCACTTTCACTCTAGAGCAAAAGAATATTGGGAAAGTGAGCTTCGCAAACTCAAGAAGTTCCCACATAAGGATATTCAAAATATACTGAGAATAAGTTATGATGGATTAGATGCTATGGATAAGGAAATATTTTTAGACATTGTATTCTTTTTCGTGCGACATAAAAAAGATGAAATTATTTGTGTGTTAGAGGCTTGTGATTTTGAAGCGGTTAGTGGAATACAAAATCTTATAGAAAAAGCTCTCATAAAGTCTCAGAATGACTATATTGTAATGCATGATTTGATACGAGAAATGGCTGAGCAAATTGTTCGTGAGAATCCGGAAACACGTAGCCGATTAAATGATGCAGATGAACTATGTGGTATATTGGAAAGTAACAAGGTAAGGAAAATATATATCACTTTATTTTTATTTTTGACAATTGTTAAAAAATTAAATAATTCTTTTATTTTACTTTTGTTAGGGAGCTGATAAAATTGAAGGCATTATATTGAATATGGGTGAAGGAAAATGTCTTCAATTGGGAGCTGACATCTTCAAAAAGATGAAAAATTTAAAAATCATCAAAGTGTTGGTTTCTATAGAGCTTCTTGGTCTTGACTCCTTTCCTAATAAATTAAGGTATCTTCATTGGGATGATTATCCATTAGAGTATCTACCATCAGACTGTTTTTTTATGAACCTCGTTGAACTTCATATGGAATACAGCAATGTTAAAAGGCTTTGGGATGGAAAGCAGGTACTTATGTGCTAATGTATACTTTACATATCATCATTCTAATCAAATTTAGTAGGGTTTTTAGTTTGGGTAATTTTTTTTTCTTGTGATCATCATAGGATCTTGCAAATCTAAAGAAAATAAATTTGTCTCGTTCCTCTCAATTGATGGAGCTACCTGATTTCTCCATGGCGCGCAGGCTTGAAATTGTAGCTCTCAATTGTTGTGAAAACTTGAGCAGTGTTCACCCATCTATTTTATCTCTTCAAACTATTGTTGAGATAGATGTAAGTTTTTGCAAAAAACTAGAGAGTCTTGAGAGTGAGACTCATTTAGAATCTCTCTCTAACCTTCAAATGAAGGGTTGTGATAGCCTCAAGAGATTCTGTTTGTCATCAAAGAAATTGAGAGATATCAGTCTTCTTGACAATAGTGTTGAAATATTGCATCTTCAAAATGGAAAATGCACAGAACTTAGAACGTTTAGAGTTAATGGTGACAGATTGAGGAGTCTTCAACTAGATGGGCTTTGTTGTTCGGTGAATCTTAAGGAGTTTAAAGTTATTGAATTTAAGGGAGTAATTGACCCAGAAAAGTTGCACTCCCTTTTTTATGCTTGGCATAATTTAACATCTCTATGTTTGGACGGGTGGAGTTACTTGAGGGAAATCCCTAACAGTATCAATGGCTTAACAATGTTAGAAGAGTTGTCATTGAATGACTCTGGTGTGGAGGCATTGCCAGCCTTGAACGATCTTTCAAGATTGAAACGCATTTCCCTGAGGAGTTGCAAAATGCTTAAGTCAATACATGGACTTCCTCCCTTTCTTGAAGAATTAAATGCCGAAGAATGTACTTCATTGGAGACATTGCCAGCCTTGAACGATCTTTCAAGCTTGAAAAACATTTGCCTGAGAAGATGCAAAATGCTTAAGTCAATACTTGGACTTCCTCCCAGTCTTACAAAATTAGATGTCAGAGAATGTACTTCATTGGAGACATTGCCATCCTTGAACGATCTTTCAAGATTGAAACACATTTTCCTAAGGAGTTGCAAAATGCTCAAGTCAATACATGGACTTCCTCCCTTTGTTGAAGAATTAGATATCGAAGAATGTACTTCATTGGAGACATTGCCAGCCTTAAACGATCTTTCAAGCTTGAAAAACATTTGCCTGAGAAGATGCAAAATGCTTAAGTCAATACTTGGACTTCCTCCCGGTCTAAAAAAATTAGATGTCGAAGAATATACTTCATTAGAGACATTTCCAGCCTTGAATGATCTTTCAAGATTGAAACACATTTCCCTGAGGAGTTGGAAAATGCTTAAGTCAATATATGGACTTCCTCTCTTTCTTGAAGAATTAGATATCGAAGAATGTACTTCATTGGAGACATTGCCAGCCTTGAACAATCTTTCAATCTTGAAAATCATTTGCCTGAGAAGATGCAAAATGCTTAAGTCAATACTTGGACTTCCTCCCTTTCTTGAAGAATTAGATATCGAAGAATGTACTTCATTGGAGACATTGCCAGCCTTGAACGATCTTTCAAGCTTGAAAAACATCTGCCTGAGAAGATGCAAAATAATTAAGTCAATACTTGGACTTCCTCCTGGTCTTCAAAAATTAGATGCCAGAGAATGTACTTCATTGGAGACTATACGCTTTGACCATTTACTTCACAATCATTGTGCCTTGAATTTCTTTGATTGTGTAAAGTTGGATGAGGCCTCGCTTGGCTTTATTAAGAAGCTAATAACGAATTCCTTAATGAGTTCACCCTATCATGTTGGTTATTATGATCGTTTTAATGGTACAGTATGTTATCCAGGAAGCAGAGTTCCAGAGTGGATGAAATATAAACAAATGACAGAGGCTTTCGGATCTATTGAATTCACTCGCAATCCTAAACAATCATACAGTATAGTGTTTTGCTGCGTTGCACCTAGTCATCTCATCTCAAATGGATTATCTTATTTTTCTTGTCATATCTCTTATGGTGATGATAACACATTCATCCGTAGATGTGATAATTATCTAGGTTGTGAATATGGATCGAAATCAGATCATGTTTTGCTCTGCGTAAAAAGTTTTTCCGATACTAGAGCAAGTAATGATATTAAGTTTTCATGTAAATTCTTTCTGGGATATTACAACGAATCTTTCAAGGAAGAACTCATCCATGTAAAAGCATGTGGTGTGCACGTAATATATCACTCAGAGTGAAAGCTGGAGCTAGGCCAGAAAAGAAATAGGGTTGAAGATATTTGTGTTGATGATCGACTCCCTCCCACAAAGCAACTCAACAACTCTGGTGTCTCTCAGCCAACTCCCCTATGTTTGGCCATAACTAAATCCAGGAAATCTTATGATAACTTCATTTGCCACCCCTTGCAACTCAAATTTCTACGCATAATGAAACAAAAAGAAGTCTCATTACTTCACTTCTTTGATATATTTTGACAGGTATGACCTCTCGCTTCTTTTCTTATCATTAATTACAAACTGACCATCAACGTACAAATGGACCTACCTTTCTATTATATGACATAATTTATGCATTGATTCTTAAACTTTAAACAAATTTTAAGGAATAAATAGGTTGGAATGTAATATATAATTCTAATGTTATGCTCCATATTTTTTTGGGACTAATTTGGGAAACATATCTTAATTTTTTTTGTTATGGCCGGCAGTGAATTCACGGTTCTGATTGGTTTGCAATGTAGCATAGATTTTGCTAATTATTATTGCACTGCTCACTTCTTTTGTTGGTTGTCATTTATTATATTCTTAAATATGTTACTTCAATCCAAATTTCTTAAAAAATACAAAAGACAAGAAAAAGGATACGTGTGGCCCAAAATTAAAGATGTAATGAATTATTTTCATGTGAGCAATGAAAAGTTTTGCTATATGAGAAAAACACCATTCTTTCTTTTAAACAAAAATGTTTACTGAACTTGAGTGCTATCACTCACTTAGTGGGAAAATATTGTTCGCATACGTAAATTGTGACATGTATAGTTCGTACTAATCCATTTTAGGCTTATGACATCAGTTCACGAATTTTCACTTAACACTTGTGAAAAAACAGTCTCTGATTTCAACCATTTTGTTGATGGTAAGTGTCTTTAATTTGTGTTGGAATCGAGAAACTAAAATAAAGCAGCAAAAAGCTAAAATCTTCATTTTTTTGGTGAATTAAATTCCTAAATAAGTCATTGTGATGCCTTTCCTTTTAGAGAAAATCACATTAAGATCCTAACCAACAGAAATAATAATTGAAAAGTCCCAAAAAATCTCTCACCACTACTACAAAAGATACTTTTTACGTCCTATTTTTAACCCAATTAGCGCCCTTTTTCAAGGGGCGCAAATGTGAGGGGTGTAGTAAGTAAAGGCCTACGACGCCCTATATTTGAAATGGGGCGTCGTAGGTATGTACCCTACGACGCCCTTTTTTGAGAAAAAGGGCGCCGTAGG
>JANTPZ010151289.1:2261-15513 GCA_025593235.1 Vachellia pachyceras | reverse complement strand
CGGCGCCCTTTTTCTCAAAAAAGGACGCCGTAGCTCATGAATATTTTTTTAAAAAAAAATCCATATTGCTTCATAGCCATGACCATACCAGATCTGAGAGAGTGAACTAAGGAGAGAACTTGTTGAGGGTAAGATCAGGAAGAGACCCATGTCTCGGTCTACTAGAAAGGGCAAGATGAGGAACTAACTTTACAATATTTCCCAGAGTGTGATTCTATACAATTTTACAAACCCAGGGAAAAATAATTGAAAATGGACCTAGATTTCTACTTTGAACGGAGAAAGAAACGAATCAATGTAGAGGATTGAGGAAGAAGGAAGAAAGCAACGAGATCGAAATATGAACATGACTCATCTTGCTTCTTCTCTGCTCAGCTGCCATAGCAAGTCCAGAAAGATATGACTTTGCATAAATTCATCGACAGGTTGAAGCACCCTGAAGTGGAGAAGAAGATTGTGAAGGAGGTGAGCGAAAAATCTGAAGCTCCTGTGTATGATAGAGTGAAAGATATGACTTACACTCATGCGGCGTTGAGCGAGATCCGTTTAGCTATCCAATGTTTCAGGCAGGACAAAGGATCTGTCTGGGGAAGGAGATGGCGTACTTGTAGAAGAAGGAGCAGCAATGCTATCAAGAGAGAGCTGTCAATTTGAAAAATAAGAGAGAAGAGCACTAAATAACACGCATACGATGATTTGAATTTGAAAGGGGGCGCGAAACCACCCTACGGCGCCCTTTTAGTCATAAAGGGTGCGATAGGCGTCCTACGGCGCCCTTTTACTCATAAAGGGCGCCGTAGGGGCAACCTATGGCGCCCTTTTCTCATAAAGGGCGCCATAGGGGCGCCCTACGGTGCCCTTTTCCTCATAATAAGGCGCCATAGATGTACTTTCAGTGCCCTATCCTGGTATAGGGCGCCTAAAGGTGCCAACATTTTCAAAAATGCCACCTCCTTCACTTTTTACTCCCTTTTTTTAAAAAAGGACGTGAATTACAGTAGCAAAAAGTATATTCTGTAGTAGTGCACTGACTAAAAAGTTCCGAGGGACCTTAGTGTGAGACATTCTAAATGTACATTTACCATTTTACCCTTATTTCTTTTGAAACAAAAATCAGGTACGCATTCGAAATTGGAAATCTCTCAACTCTGCAACTCTTACTCATCGTTGTGGTTGGCATCACTTTGGTCCTCATCGTCGCTATGGTTGTCAGTATTCGTGTTGGAATGTGATCGTTTTCACCCACATATCTTGAAGACACAAATGGAGGACACTATGAAGTTGGCAGCAACAATAAATTCTTGAACCCATGGATGCCTCGGTTGGAGAAAATAGGTCTTGAACTTAGGTCCGCTATCTGCTTTGTGATCCTCTTGTCTGTACTATTTCTAACTTCTTCCTCCATCTTTATCAGTTTGGGTATTATTATTATTTATTTTTTTGCTTCCACTCTTTCTGGATAATGAGAAAATTAGGGGGGGAATGCTCCATCTTCAACTGCTAGATATAGATTCAAGTTAGAAATTATTGTCGCGTTCATATATAAAATTGAGTTTGCTTTTCTGAAAGAGGTCATAATATGAAGACTCACATTTTTCTCACATTTTATCTTCATTTAGTTTATGGTCTTTAAATGAAAATTTGTGGTCTATTCCAAGGTAGGGGGTTTTAAGCTTGATTGGTTTTTCCTATTTCCTCAAGAAAAAATTTCTCAAGTTAGAGCTTCCATTTCTGCAATTATGTTGATGGTGGTTGTTACAGTAAAATTATGCTACTCATTTGTTTTATACTTCTCAAATTTGAAAATTTTTATGACATATCTATTATGTACTAGTGATTGATAACTTTCCAATTTTTAATTTCACTGAGATATATTTCATATATATTTGGACATTTATAAGTCACTATTACAAAAGGTACTTTTTACGCCATATTTTTAACCCAATTGACACCCTTTCTCGAGGAGCGTATATGTGACGGGAGTAGAAAGTTAGGGCCTACTGCGCCCTATATCACGTGAGACGTCGTAGGCTAGACCTATGGCGCTCTATATTGCAATATAGGGCGCCGTATGGTACCACTTACGACGCCCTATATTGCAATATTGGGCGCCGTAAGTGTTACCCTACAGCTCCCTATATTACAATATAGGGCGCCGTAGGCTTTTTTTTTAAAACGTTCTTTTCAATTTTATTTAATCCCTTTACTATATCTGATTCAGTTTGTAGTAGGTAATTCTATTTTGTACATCAGATCAAGTCCAGACATAATAAACACATCAGAGTTAAAAACAAAAGTCATTGTGGCTCATCAAGAGTTAGACGTATATATCTACCTAAGTCAAGTCCTTGTGGCAGCGAAACACAAAAGTCATTGTCTCATTTACTGAGCAAAAATCATTTTACATTTGTGGCAGTAACACAATTCATCAATCTAATTAACCCTATACAAGCCGGCATGAAGAGTTAGAAACTATATATATTCACCTTGAAGAAATATTCCTTATTTACAAATCAAGAAGACGTTTGGCCAACAAATCTCTGATCAAATCAATGTCATCAGCCATGTAAGCATCTTCATTATCAAAAATCTACAAATGTAAAAACAATTATTAGACCAATTCAAATTCATCAAACCAAATGATTAACTCTTCAATATTTGATAGATTACGTATTACCTCTTCTAAATCTGTAGTTCACTCTGAATGATACTATACATGTAACTGATGACATAATACCCGCACTCAGTATTGCCTGATTGTCGAGGGCACTAAAGATAAAAAACATATTGTTAAAACGTATAAAGGGATAAAATGACTTTCAATGAAAGAACTTAAAGTCAAAGTACTTACTTTTGGTGCCCTATCCGCAGGTAGGGCGCCCTAGGCGTGTAATCACTTCTTATAATTACAAAAATGCCACCGCCTTCATTTTTTACTCCATTTTTTAATAAAAGGACGCGAATTTCAGTAGTAAAAACTATTCTTTGTAGTAGTGAGTATAATTTTAGAAAATTATGAGTTCAAAATAGTAAACCTATCAAGTGGTATCTTATCTTGGGGATTTATTGTGATTATATTAAAAGATAATAATAATTTAAAACTTTTGAAAAGAAAAAGTTTTGAATTGGATTTTATTTTCCTCTATTTTTCTATATTTATTATTTTATTTGGGATCGATAGAAAGAGAATGTCTTGCTTTTTAGATAAAGGATTTGTTTTATCTTGATTTCATCTATTTATCTTGGCATATATGTTATTGAAATGGATTTGATTAAAGTCGTATATCTAATTTTCTTTAGAATAAAGTAGCTACGAATTGATTTAAGGATTTAAGTATGTTTGGGCCATTCAATTATGTTTACTTTTAATTTTGTGTATTCACTTTAAATTTATTGTCTACTTAGTGCCTGATCAATATTAACTATGAATTTGAAGAATTTAGATTAATCTTAGGAGAGGAATATTAATTGAACGTTACACTGAGTAATGTGATATTAGAATTTATTATAATTTACCATTAGGTTGGGAATATACCAACTGGACTCATATAATCATATTAAATTGAAATTGATCACTTTTTTTTCAAACAAGAAAGCATCAGATTGAATTCAAAACAAGATTACAAAGACTAAGAAGTAGCAAACCAAACTAAAGATAGCAACAAAGACACAATCCAAACTAACCAAACAAAGAAACAAGCATTTAAAAGTTCTACAAAGCAGCAAGCAAAGGACTCTAAAGACAACAAACAAGAAGGCCTTAGCCAGCGATGGAGCTCAATGAATCCGATTAAACAGGTAAGAGCAATCCAATAAAGCTTTGGCGAACCATTCGGCTGCCAAATATGCTTCCATGGGAAACCATATATAGTAATAGCTCCTGACCAAATTCCTTGAGGGAAGAACCTCAAGGAGGGCTATAATCATAACCGCAAACAAAAAGGCACCCTCGTCCAGATAATAGATAATATGATCACCACTCCAGCCCAGAGACGAGCAACAATTCCATACACACTGGACATGCACATATTTTGCCGACATAAGAACAGTCTAACCATCTGAACATGCCATGTCAAACCTATGATGAACATCATGTACAACCCCATTAAGCAGAGCCAAGATAGTGATTCTAACTTTACTTTCATTAGAATTACTAATGACTTATAGAGAACCATGCAATTGAAAAGTAATATTTTAAAAACTACTTATAAAATTTATTTTTGCTGTGAGCACATACGTTGAATGCCTAAATCAACAAGGGCAATAATGTTTAGTGACGTAAATCAAAATTATAATATTTTGAAAAGATTAATAAAATTATAAGCACATGTTACAATATGGCTAGAAGCCATATTAATAAATATGCGTCAATTTATTAAAAGTAAATATCAAAATAAGCTTAGACTCCTTAGGGATTATGATATATTATTATGATGCTCAAGTAATAAGTTATAGAGAAAAATGCCAGATGTTAGTGCATAACCTAAAAGAATAGTCATAAACTCAAAGGTTGCATGATGTTCAATTATCAATTTTATTGTGATAACTTTGTGTAAATTATTAACTATCAGTTTTTTTTAATTAAGCTATTGATTGTTGATTATTTATCATGACAGATTGCTGAAAATTTTGTTCGCGAAGGAATTATCCAAATTCAAAAATATAAATGGTTGGTAGATATAATGATTGTATCTAATTATCTTTATTTTCAAGAAAGTTATTTTAAAATTCTATTTTGTTATTTAAAATAAGATAGGACACAAATTATAATTATAGCATTTAATGCATTAAAAGTATATAAGTACATTGCATAATTGCGATTCATTCATTATGAAGCAAGTGCCCTACTTAATTTTTAGCCATTTAGTAACCTACGTCCTTATTATGGAAGCCCAACCTATGTAACAGAGATTATAGAAATGCTTAGAATGGAGAAACTAATTGAGCCCTATTGGCCATCATTCTGTTTCTACGCTCTCCCCTGGATAATGACATTACAAAAATTTCAAGTCATGAAAAAGGATAAAAAATAATTAATGTTTTAAAAAATTGGGAAAAATATTTGTAATTTCTAATGCTTCTTTTGTTTTTTTGGTTCTGCCACTAATCTGTGATTTAAAAATGATGGTGCAGGAGAAATTTGCATGCCAGTTAATTAATGAAAAGGTAATAATCTTAAAGAATAGAGCAAACAAGTAATCTTAAAAAATAGAATTTCACATGGTGGAGTGATTTTTGAGATTTGCATGATGAATGAAGGTTGGACAATAAAACATTTTTGTATTAAATATTGGTGTCCTTCTACTTAAATGGAGTCATATTCGAAACAATGTCAAGTACTAAATGCGGGTATATTTCCAACAAAAAATTAAATAGTGGTTTACCACGTTGTGAGGAACTAATTCCCTCCATGAGTTCAATCACTATTGGTTAGAACAATAGAATTCTCAAACAAGATGAGTGAATGTGTGTTGTTATTACTAACACTGGAGACATGGTGCATATGGCAAAGCCTTCCAGGAGTGAAGAATTAGTGGCTGTTTGGCAATCCAGCAGAATCAATTAAATATGTACTTTTACATAAGTTGAAATAAAACTCATATCATATATTTACTTATTTAAACGGTGAATCAATTACCACCAAAAGAATGAAAAAAATGTTCATGATTCCATAGCTTTAATGTGAAAATGTAGATCTTATAGGTCTTGATGGTCTCCTTGTTCCTCCTCCTCCTCTTCTTAATAGAGACGGACCGGGGAGAGGGGTGGTGGCTGAGAGAGGGTATGAGATTCGTTTTAAAATAACAATTTAAAAATCATATTATGGGTCCAATACAAAAAAAATTAGTTTAACTCTGTTAGCGTTTGCCGTAAAATTGTTTTTATCTACATTTTTACAGTCTTAAAAATTTAATTGTGTAAGGTGCCCTTGTCATACAATTTTATTGTTAAAATTATATCTTCATCCATTCAAAAAAAGTAGTTAAAGGATGATTTCTAGCTTGAAAATTCTAAAGCAGTAATGTCATGGGTTAAATAAGCTAATTAAGAAAGAAAATCATTATAGAGTATTAAGGATTAATTTCTAGCATTTATTTAGTAATTATCTACCAATAAAACTTTGGTAAAATGGTGATTTTACCATCCTAATCCCAAAAATGCACTTGGTCCAAGATAAGCCCAGTTTTTTTTTTTTTTGCAAACAGATAAGCCCAATTTATTAAGTATGGGACGCTGCAAATCAGACCTAGGGTAGAGAAGAGAAGCATGAGATTTTTAAGTTTTGATCAAGAGAAAATATATGGAAAGTGAGAAAAAGGGTTTTATTTTAAGTTGTGGGTTCCACATGTATAAATAAACATTTTCACTCATAAAAATTTGTGTTGAGAGAGGGAAGCTTCAAGAACAAGAGCGAGACGTATGAAAAGAACTACCCTAGACATGGGATAGAGCTTGGAGGAGTGATTTAGTAACTTGTAATGTGATTGTTGTTGGGCAATATTGATTCAAAACTTGAAGCTTGAAAATGAGAATGAGTTGTTAAGATGGCTGTCACCCAAGAGGGATGAATTGGGTGTTTATAAAATTTTCGAAACAAATCTCAATTAATCAAAATATCCAAATCATAAGTTAATAAAAACATTGAATGCAATTGGACAGAGTAAGAATGAAATCACTAGAAATTAATGGAGATGAAAGTAAGATGAGCACACAACAATTTATTCTGGTTCGGCCTTTTCTGACCTACATCCAATCCTCAAGCTTCTCTGAAATTTGCAATCCACTATACTTTCCAAGTTTAACTAGGTACCATTATAACTAGGTACCATTATAGCCACATATTCAATACAACACTTACATAAGCTATTTTAAGTTTGTAATGGTGAGAACTTGAGAACTCCAAAAAATTTTCAGACATTTATGAAACTCACTCAATTTTACAACTCTTGGTACTTGAGAAACCCGACAAATTTAATCGGACATTTGTGAAATTGATTCAAGTTTATGTTGTAGGTACTTGAAGACCTTTACAATTACTCCTATTTACCACATGTAAGGTTACACTCTCTATTTCACTCAGGTCTATCCTAAGTTACTCTCAAAAGATTAGGATGATTACATTTGGGAAATGCTTCACTCTATGAAGCAGATTATGTTAACACTGAAACTCATTGAGAAATATAATATCAAAGTCCTATCATTGCTGTACAATTTTTCTGAATCCACACTCTATGAGTTATGCTCGGTGACTTCATATACTTTGTCTCTTTTCGTCAATTTAAGAGAAATAAAGTAAGTATTCGAGTGTGTTTAATAATGCACGAGTGTTGTTTGAAAATTATCTCAGCAAAACTAAAGTTTATGAAGAAGCACTCAAGTGTTGAAAATAATATTCAAGTGTCATTTAAAATCCATTCTATCAGGATTGAGATTTTGAAAACAATACTCAAGTATAAAATAGATTACTCGAGTGCTCTATATAACACTATTATGAGTACTCCAGTTCTACTAAAAGTGTTAGAGTTAAAAAGAGTGTTACTTCTAATGGTAATTGATAACTTCTAAAAGTATTGGATAATGCTCGAATGTAATAAATTATACTCGAGTGCTATTTGAAATTCATTTTAGACGTTTGGAATAAATATTCAAGTGTAGAAAGTATTACTCGAGTACTGTTTCAAATTCATTTCAACATAACTGTAGTTTTGGATAAATACTCGAGTGTGAAAATAGTGCTCGAATGCTATTTGAGAAATTACTTCAAAAGTTCATCATAAATACTCGAGTAAGAAATGTATGACTCAAGTGTTTGTTAATACTTTCAACAATACTTGAATACTACTGTAAGTGTTGTAGTGTAAAGTATGAATAATTTTGCTTATACTCGAGTGCAAGTGGAAGTACTAAGAAAATATCATTGATACTCAAGTATTATAATTTATACTTAAGTGGTTGTGAAATATCTAGGTTTTTGATAAATGGATACAAATGCTAAAGAGGTAGTTAAAGCTTAATTAAAGATCTAGAGAATGAGAGGAAAGAAAAGGAAAGAAAGAAAAAATGAGAATGTCATTCAGCCAAGCATAGAAAAAGTGAGGGTAAAATGGTCATTTTGAAAAAGTAAAGGACTAAAGATTCAAATTAGAAATTCAAGGGACTTAAATGTTATTTAAAATGGGATTAAAGTGACATTTTAAATTCAAAGGACCAAATTGCCATTTATAAAATTCAAGGGCATTCTGGTAATTAAAGAAAAGTAAAAGGGCATTTTGGTCAAAGTGTGACCAAAATATCAAAAAATTTCACAAAGTCCCTAAAGATAGATAAAAATCCACTGATAAGTGATTGAGGCTCGATTTGAGTTAAAATGACCAAAATAACCTTTATAAATAATCTGTTTGAGTTAAAATGATCATTTAATTTTTGGCTATTTAATAAATAATTAACCAAAATTAATTATTTAAAATATCTAGAGGCCTCATATATTTGATTTCAGAAGAAAGTAAAATAGCTTGAAAATAGTAGTAATTTATAAAATTATTTTCAAGAGAAATTTAAAGACAAATTCCAGGAAATAAAAGAAAAGACTTAGAAAAACTCTGAAATTAGGTTTTCATCAAAAATTAATTAAAGGCAATTCTGGAAACAGAATGAGGAAGGAAAAATCATGGAAGTATCCTATAAATTTTTGGAATTTTTAATGACCCTATCAGGTTAGGTGATAAAGGAATTCCTAAAAATCCCTCCTAATAAAGTAACTTTGACGAAAACTAAAGTAGCTTTATTTTCAAAAAGAAGATTGTGTGCAGCGAATCTCACCACATGTTATCTTCTAATGGCAAGATGAAAAGTAGAAAAGATATTTTACCCATATTGTAGAATATGTTAGAGTAAAGTTACTTTATTGATCCAATCGAGTCCGACGTGACTTATGACTCGTGCAGATTTTGTTGAGGAAGCTTCAAAGAGAAGCTAAGAAAGGGATGAATGGTTTAAATTTCACCACTTGGCATGATCATATTTAAAGGGAAAAAGTAAGAAGAGTTTATATTCATGTCCTAGAAGATTTTTAGTAGAAAGTTATTTTATCAGATAAAGTTGTTTTATCAGTACACGTAGGCCCCGCAGCTTCGGTGACATAAGCCCTATGACATCACATGGACACATGGCAAGATCATACCCTTGATGCATAGGATTTGTCAATTTGGAAGGTGATTAAAATCAAGGGCCAAGATCAAGTCAACACCTCTTGTAAATATGATGAATTTTAAGGACCAATTAGCAAATTAGAGGTCTATAAATACGCCTACTTTCCTTTCATTTTCATCCAAGATGATTTTATGAACGGAAACTCTTGCAAAATTTATTTTAAAGAGAGAAAAGGAGAGTGAAAGTGAAGAGGAGAAAGGATTTCAAGAGGTAAGTGCCATATTATAACTCTATGCTTAATTTACAACTTGTTAGTAGTTGGATTGTGTTGGTTTGATGTTGTTTTGAAACTTTGGCATGAAACCCTATAAGGGGAGGTGCTGCACGAATTGGAGCTGATCGTGGATGAATGATTTTGTGATAAATAATGGTTCGAAAATGGTTTAAAAGTAAGATTATGCAAGTGTATAAGAAGCAAAGTTGAAAAATTACATTTTTCCAATTTTTTAGGAATATTTTGGGCAGGTACAAACAATGGGAAGGAGTATGATTTTGATAATGTTGATGCTTCCAATAAATTTAGAAGGTAAAATTGTGTAAAGCATAAGTGAGAAATCAATTTTGGAAGCTTTAGAATTATTCTATAATAAACCTCTACATTTAGACCTATGGAAATGGCATGGAGGTATGCTAAAATGTCACATAATTATGTTGAAAAGAAGAATGCACAGCAAGTCAAGAAATGAGAAAGTTGAAAGTGACAAAAAGGGGACCAATACCTTATCAAAATCATAACTCGAAGTAACAGTGAAATATAGTAAAGGATGTCCTATTTCTTTGAAATTTTTCAGAAACATAGTTTACATGACAAGCTTTAAAATGAGCCAAAGTTTGCTGAATTTGGACTTATGTTCAAAAAGTTATGGTAGACCAAAGTTAAAAGAAAATCTAGAAAATTGAAAGATAACCAAATGAATAGTATTTTTACATATATTTTTCTGTAATGATTGGTCAAGAAATTGGACAATTGGATATTTTTCCCCTATAGGGAACTCAATGAGCTTCAGTTAGAGACTTGAACCTACTGCAATGTTACCACAACCCAGGATGGCTACTATCTCATTTCCTACTACAATGATGTATGTTACTAATTTCAATTGAGCAATACTTCTGAAAATTGCCTCGTAAAATAAAATGATTCCTAATAACTATGTAGCATTTGGCTCGTTTGAATAAAGGTTAAAGTAGAGTTAGCCAAGGGACAAATGAAATAGTAAGCACTCTATGATAACCTTGTTATGTTGGAAATTGTGCCCTATAGGACAAACATTGTACCTCAGATATTATTTTATATTTTTTCTCCATCTAATTATCATAGTTTTTACATGTTTATTATGATAATTGCATCCATAGACAAATTATGAATATTGTCTTAAATGTCCTTGGTTGGTTGTCTATGCGGGAACATAGATAAAGTAAGACCAATATGACATTGATAAGGTATAGAGATACGAGTGAAAGTCATAGGCACTTGTAAGAGTACAAGGTGTTGGACTGACCCGTTATGAAAAAGCTGCATGGATTAAGTCATTAGCTTATCTCATATGTGATCACGTTACAATGCCTTTGACGTCCTAAGATCATCATGGATTCCTACATGAGAGTCATTAAGCTTTGACCTAATCAAAAGTCACCTTTGACCGGGTGATGATAAAGGCTATGATCGGGCTTAGGGATCTTTCATGCAGAGGAATGTGAATAATCAAGATAGGATTTGTCGCTCACATTAATTGATAGATACTAGGCCTCTCGATGAGTGAGTTTGAGAAATGTATGGCAATACTGTAATGAAAATGAGTTTTCGTTTATAAGATCAAACTACTTAGGGATCGAAAAAGTAATTGTTAGGTATAGGAGGAAGACGTCATCTATGCCTCATCCTTGACCTAGATATTATGTGACAAAAGGAACGTGATGTGGTTAAATAAAAGGTTGTGTCGTGTTACCTATCCTTATGTGATTTGGGTGGTCGCAATATCTTGCTAGAGGCCACTTACGACTTGTGGGCTAGTACTGAGTTTAGCCCACTGCCAACTTCACATGGGCCTATGGGGTCACACGCAAGAACAATCCAATATTAGCTTTAAATTTTAGGATTTATTCGAATTTTATATATGTATATATATAAATTCGAAATGACGAAAATATTATATGTTGGTTTCAATATTTAATTTATTTGATAAATTAAATAACTAATATTAATATTCAAATTTAATTTATAATGATAAATTAAATTCGTTGGTTTATTATTTGGATTAATTATATGGATATGATTTGATCAAATCAGATTAATCTAAATTAGAATTGCAAAATTTGAATTTTATATTTTGAATTTCAAATTTTGAATTTCAAGATTAATAAAGATTAATATTGAATCCCTTTGGAAATTTAAATTTCAAGATTAATAAAGATTGATCTTGAATAACCTTTTTTTGAAATTCAAATTTAAAGATTAATAAAGATTAATCTTGAATATCTTTTTAGATCTTTATTCGAATTTTAAAGATTAATAGTAGATTATGATACTCTCAATGAGTTCTATAAATATAAGGACTCATGAGTAAGAGAGGTATGCAATTCGAATCTGATTGTAAGCCACAAAAACCCTAGCACGCTGCGATTGTTGGGAATTGTTTGTGTGGATACCAATAGAGGGAGACGATAAAAAATTCGGCTCCTTGTGATCGAAACAAAGAACGCGGAAGGTCGTGGAACTTGAAGAGATCCAAATACAGGGGACGCTTTGAATTCCAAATGCAAAAGGTATTGCTCTGTCAGCCTTTGGCAGATCCATACGTGGGATTAGAAAATTTTAATTTGCAATCGTTTCTTCAACATGTTATTCATCGTCTAAGATTTTGGTTAACAGTATAATTTCTAAAAATTGTGGGCACACAAAGGTAATTTGGAAAATATGCCTAGAATTTCAAAAAACTTTCTCGGAGATAGAAAAGTAGAGAATAATTATCCAAACTATATTTGAGGCATAATTGAGTTATAAATAGCAGAAATTACCTCAAAAATGAATTTTTAGTATTTATTGAATTTTGGCTAAATAAATAATTATTAGACAAATGTAATTATGAAAAATACCAAGGGGTTTCAAATAATTGGGAAACAAATAGGAGAAACTAATTTGATATTTATGTGAATGTATAAAAATGGTTTCATGCCTAAGAAATGGAGAATTTAGTTAAAAGAAGATTTAAGGTATTTTTATTCACAAATAAGGCATTTTCTTGGAAAATATGGAAACAAATACCTAGAAATCAAATTTGAACTTGAGAACAATTAAGAAATTACTACCAAATAATTATGAATGATGGATGATATCTCATTGGTTATATGACAAAAAGCATGTTAGTGAAACAAAGCAAGTTTAATAAAGCAATAAGCTTTATTAATTGGAATGTTTTAAGGTCAAGATTATATTTTTCTCAAGCAAAGAACCGAAAGAGCTTTCAAAAGAAATTTAGATCACCCTCTTACAAATTTTCTACAATTAGTTACGTTTTTTTAAAATTGGATCAAAAATATAGAAATACTAAATAAATAGTAACCCAACAATCAAAATGCAAGTTTTAATTAATTGATTCACCTAAACTATAGCGTTTCCGAATGCCCAATAAAGTGCATAAATGGAGGGTCTCACATTTGGCTTGGTTATAACTATTATCGAATGCCTTGTTATAAACATTATCTATGTGAATGTCCATAAACCTTTGATCTTCCATATCTCACACTCATAACCTCCTTCATGAATGGTTTTTAGGACTTTTATGAAATGGTTACATATTGTATTGTATACTAATGGGAATTGATGTTTGTATTTATTCAATGTAACATTTGTTAAGTTGAAAGCCTATATATGGAAGCTATGTACATATGATGGATATGAAAAAGATGAATAAGAATTGTTCCTCTCCCCCTTACAATTTCTCTTGTTTGTTCATCTCCCCAATCCCAAATCTCCCAATTTTATAACACGTTATCAGCACGATTGCTTGAAAAGATTGGATGCAAGGGAAAGATATCCATATGG
>JANTPZ010151283.1:0-11158 GCA_025593235.1 Vachellia pachyceras | reverse complement strand
ATTTCTAAGGATGTAAGCCAGGGACATAAATGTCATTAGGTATAAAGACCAAGGGCAATATGGTCATTAGATAAAAGAGGCCAAACCAGTAGTCAAAAGTCAAGTTAAAACCCACGGATAGAAAGTACGGAAAAAGTTGATTGCTGTTGGGCCGGAAGTCGCAGAATCGATTTGGCCCGGTGGATGGAAGTCGGAAGGAATAATAAAGTTGAGCGTGCTCATCCCAGGAGCAATTCAAGGATTGGTGACCTCCTGGGAAGTTGCCTAGGAGTCAGAAACCAAAAGGTCAAGGGCCAAATGGGAATTTATGAAAAGTTAGACTGTGAAAGGGTATTTTGGTCATTAAGAGAAAGTGTAAGGGCATTTTGGTCATTTGACCAATGTCAAAGTCAAGGTCAAAAAGTCAAACAGTTGACCAGAAATCAGAAAAAGTCACAGATGCCCAAAAGATAGAGCAGAACTCACTGATTACCAGAAATTCAACCGATTGTTGAAATTCGGTCTTGATAAGGAATTATGGAATTTTAAAGATTGAAGGTTGAAAATATTTATTTAAGGTATCAGGAGTTCCCCAAGATCAAAAAGCAGAGTCTATAGAGATTCAGTGGAATTTATAATATTTTACAAAATTATTGCCCAAAGTACGATTAAGGCGATTTTCCCGAAAATGAGGAAAAGGCCCGAAAAATCCCCAAAAATATAATTTGTTACAAAAATTAATTTGGGACAATTTAGAAGGTATTTTGGGGAAAGAAGAAGGGCTAAAATATCAATGAAAAATATAGAAAATTATAAGGCCCTAAAAGTGATTTATTCTAAAATTGTTCGTTTTCAGGAGTTTTCGGCAGAATAAATTAATCCTGTTAATTTTGGATGGATCAAGGGAAATTTTGAGGATGATGATTTTAATATATTCAAGAGGGAATTATGGAGATTAAATGAGGAAGAAAACATCTCCATAAAAGTAGAAAAAGATTTACAGGAATAAAGTTATATTTACCGGTAAAAAGTGTAATCGGTAGAAGTAACCGACTGGAATTTGGTTTGGTTAGTGAAACCAAACCCCAAACAGATTTTTCTTCACCATGTGCAGCCATCATTAATTTTGCGGAAAAAGGGATAGCCTAGCGGCATTAATTAATGAAATCCAATACGAAATTTATTTCACCAACATAGCTTCTCTAATTATGCGTCATTGGCATTTTAGCGAATAGAGAGCTGGTTTGAAAATCCGTTTGAAAATAATTTTTGTGGAATTTGAGGCAAAACTTAGGTTTTAAATAAATAGATTTTGGAAGACTACGTTTTAAAGGGTGATTATGTTTGGGAATTTATTGACTTTTACGGAGTTTGAGGCAAAAAAGTAAGTATGAAAGAGAAAAATAAAAAATAGGAAAGAGAAAATTTATTAGGAGAGATGGTGTGATTTGACAACAAAATAACTTTTTTGAAATATAGATTCTAAACCGAAGTTTTGTATTTAAAACAACTTTTCTAAAAAAAATTTACTTGGACAAAAGTTAGGTTTTAGGTCAAAATCTAGGTTTCATAACTGACGGTAGTAGACTCTTACATACTAATAAATTATGAACGTTCAAACATTATATTCCATAAATAAAAAGAAGGTTGGGAAGCATTATTGTCATGGAATTATCTGCCATCAGGATTCTCTCATTAAGAAGTTTCTATAGCAGAATCTGTCATGGAACAAATATTCATTGCAAGTGTCTTTGTGTCGCTCTATATATTTTGGGACAATCATGTACTGTGTCAACAAATATTTATATACATTGCTCATGACTCTTCTTTAGTTTCTATAGCTTTATTGTTTGACTTTTCAATTGTTACGATTAGGACAATTTCTAAGATGATATATTGTAATTTCGTAAGTAGTAATTTACGTTCCATATATGTTTGTAACTTGTAAACCTTGATATTTCTACTAATATCATTATATCTTTTTATCAAAAAAAAAATCAAGTAGGAGGAGGGGGAATTAAGTAAAATGGCTAGGGTGTATAAAAAATGTCATATTAACTAATTTAACTAACACCATTAATCTATTCAAATTGTTGATTGAGTTTTATATTAAGGACTTGAGGAGTATTAACTTTCACTAATTTTTAGACATAATATTTAAACTAGTAATATTTAAGGTGAAAGTGAAAATTTGTTTTGGAAGTTTTTGCCAAGGACAATATTGCCCCAAAAATCTTTTTGGGTCTAATGTTATTTATAAAGTTTTAATATATAGCAATGTTATCCCTAACTATTAAAATGTTTATAATCACAATCAATTTTTAAACAATCAACATAAATTTTTAAACTATGTGGGGCAATATTGATCCTAAAATACTTTTGGGTAGCACTACTCATGAGTGAGAACTTTCAGGATAAATTTGCGTATTAACCCTAATATGGGTAAAGATAATGGTTAATGATACTTCATCTATGTACACTACTACATAAATATGATTTTACATCCCCCTCTCACATCTAACAATAAATGGATGAAAGTTAGAGGGGTTACATAAGCTAATAGATATCCTATCACATTCAGCATTTTTGAGGGGGTAACCGCTCACATCCAGCCACAGGGTCCGTTTGGGAACGCGGTGGGATAAGTAACTTATTTGCAGAAGGACTTATGGAGAAGTGAGATTGGAAATAAGTCAGATTGTAAAAGTGATTTGTGTTTGGGAAAGCAGTAGAAGAAGTAACTTATTTGTAAAAGTTTAGGATTTAAGTAACTTATTCCCATAAGTGACTTATTTTCATAAGCCTTGCCAAATACTGCAAAAAAGTGAACAGTAACTTTTTTCCACTTTTGGTACTGTGCACCGCACTTCTGGGTGGGGAAAAGTGTTGCCAAACACACTGAAGGAGAAGCGCTCTCATATCCAGCCTATCGCTGATGTTGGCAAAGCTAATAATTTGTTTGCCGATCACTGATGTTGGCAAAGCTAATAATTTGGTTGATACAACAATCATCGAGAAGGAAGTTCAAAACAGTTTGTTTATTCGAATGTGTAAGCCTGTAATGTTTGAGCCTTCAAAGTATTATTACTAGGAAAGAGCTCTGGATCCCTTACATGGAAAGGTGAGAACTACTTAACTAAAAGGAGGTCGTATAATGTACAGAATAGCTACTCATAGTAATGATTTTGACTAATATCAATCGGCATACATGCATATTTAGAACTGCTCATTGATAATGAATACAGATATAGATCCTAATATTTCTTTAATTGTGTCATGAGAACATGAATTTTTGGGATTATTATTCCGTTTTATATTCCTTTTCATATAGAGTTACTGTTAACTTGTGGAATACATGGAAATCTAATGATGAAATAGTTCCCTTGCTATTTCTATAGGTTCCACTATTGCCCTGTCCATGCAGAGCAAGTTCTATTAAGGGCTTGTTTGCCTCCATCTTCATGAAACCTAGGTTTGGTTTCAAAACATAGGTTTTGTCCAAGCACAAAAATTTTTCAGAAAAGCTATTTTGGTTACAAAACCTCAGTTTGAAACCTAGGTTTTCTCTTTCCTACTTTTTCCTCTTTCCTACTTTTTTCCTTATTTCTCTTTCCTCTTTCCTACTTTTTTCATCTTTCTCTTTCCTCTCTCCTACTTTTCATTCTTTCTCTTTCCTCTTTCCTCTTTCCTACCAACTTTTTTACCCTGGAATCCGTAAAAGCTAATAACTTCCCAAACATAAATCACTTTTCAAAACCTAGGTTTTGCCTTGGAATCTGTAAAAGTTATTTTCCAAAATCTATTCTCCAAAACCTAGGCTTTGCTTTGGAATCTGTAAAAGCTATTTTCAAAATAACTTCCAAACAAGCCCGAACATTGTTGTGTTTGATTGACATTGTGTTTATTCTTAATCTAATATCAACTTAACATGACCAAAATAGATAGGACCTGGATCCTGGAAAATATTAATATTGTTGTGTTTGATTGCCTTTTTGTAGGATTATCACCTACTTTGTTAAAAAAATAGAGAATTATTAATAGTCTTTTCCATACACATCAATTTCTATAGAAATTAAAAAAAAATTCCAGATTAGTCACCAAAGTAAATGTCAAGTCAATGAATGCAAGATATAATCTTTATTTATAAATCATTTCCAATAAGTTTTATATAAATCAAGAAAAATCTCATTAACTCTACTTTAAAATTCAATATTTTCTTATTTTATCCTTATTTAGTATCAACTATTTAATAATATTCGTATTACGGTTGGACAATTTGACTTCGTATAAACTACAGTAAGATAGAAGCAAAAATTTGTTACTTTTGGGTTTGACTCTTCATATAAAATACGGAAAGTTCCATGTGAAATTCCATGGCAACTTGCCATGGAATGTTGTGTCGCAAATTGTGATGGACATTTTCGATCGTAGATCCATCACAAATTAGCAATAGACATTCCTTAGGAAAGTCCATCTCTAATTCGCGATGGAATAAAATATTTCATCCTAAATTGATTTGCCATAGGTAAATTTGTGATGAAATCTGTGTTAGGATAGCTGCCACCCAAGAGGTGGATGCATCAGGTGCCACAAAAATTCTGTTCAAATTTCGATTGATCAAAATACGCAAATTATAAGTCAATAAAAAGCAGCGAATGAAATCTGATATAGTGAAAATGAAATCACCAGAAATTATTGGAGATGAAAATAAGATGGGCACACAACAATTTATCCTAGTTCGGCCCTCTCTGACCTACGTCCAGTCCTTAGACTCCTCTGAGATTTGCAATCAACTATAACTTCCAAGTTTAACCAGGTACTTGGAAAACCGTTACAACAACATATTCAACACATCACTTGCACAACCTATTTCAAGCTTGTAACGGTAGATATTTGAGAACTCATAAACTTTTCTAGGCATTTATGAAACCCACTCAAGTTTGTAAATTTTGGTACTTAAGAGATCCCACAAATTTAATTGGACATTTGTGAAACTGATTCAAGATTCTAATGTAGGTACTTGAGGACTTTTACAAGCACTCCCCCTTACCACATGTGATGATACCTTGTTTTGATAATAACAAAAATATCAAATTATGGCGGGATTTGGAATCTGATTTAATATTTTTGAAATTGTGCTGAGTCTGTCAGAAGAGTTTTGAAACTTGAGTCCTAGCTTTTGCAAACTCAAGTTCTGTAACTGTTTTTCAAAACTGGAAGTTTTGAAAAGGAAGTTTTGTGATCAAGTTCAAAACTCGAGTCCTAAATTTTCAAAACTTGAAGTTTCATAACATGTAGTCAAAACTGGAAGTCAAAACTTGAGGTTTCAACTTCAAGTTTTCTCATCACGTTATAGTACTCGAGTTCCAAATTTTCAGAACTCAAGTTTCGATGAACTGGCAATGAAAACTGGAAGTTTTGAATTCAAGTTTTACAAAAATCGAGTTCCAGGATTTCAGAACTCGAGTTTCACAATTGTTTCCCAAAACTTGAATGTAAAACTGGAAGTTCTGACTATGGGGAGACTCAGTAATGCAACGGACAAAAGGATGGGTGGCAGGGGTCATAGGAAAGGAACGCTCCTTAACCAAAGGGTGCTTTTTGGTCAGCTTAAGTATATCCTCGAAGGATGGCAAGGGCATAGGGTCAGCAACATGTAGGTCTACGACATTAGGGGTCTTAGTCCTAGACATGGTGACTGGCTAACACAAGAACAAAAAACAATGAAACAAAAGTCAAACACAAACTAGCCTAAGCACAAAGAAAATTAGCTGCAAGCTAAATTTGGCCGCGGAAAAAATTAGGGTTTGTCGCGATGAAATATAAAATTAGTCGCTGTGAATCCTCTTTTTCGTCACGGCGAAAATCATAGAAATTTGAAACTCATCAACAACGAAGGAAAAATGGAATGGAGAATGAAAATGAAGTGGAAATGAGAAAAGAAAGATCACGACTACGTACTCGAATGAATGGGACGTTGGTGGCGCAGAGAGTGATGAGAATCACGGCGGTGAATGGCAAATATGAGGGAAAACGAGAGAGCAGAGTGAAGGAGTTGAACTCAATGACCAAAAATGAGTTTAACAAAGAAACTAGTGGGAGATGAAGAGATGCGATTTTCACCGCAGCGCAACTTAAGTTTGGTCGCAGCGAAAAACCTCGATGTTAGCCGCGATGAAAAACTAAGTTCGTTGCGGTGAACACTTCCCGAGAGGAAAAACTTGGTAGCTAACATGCTTGGCCGCGGCGAAAAGAGTAATTCGTCATGACGAAACATCACAGAGAGGAGGCAAACGAAAAAGGAAGCATACAAACACAAGATTACACACCAGCACCTAATCCTTGGACTTCAACCAAACATTAAGCACAATCTCAAGCATCACAAGCAAGTCCCTTCAAGCATCAATCTCATGAAGCAAGGCTAATCATAAAATAAGGGAGTTTTATTGAAATTTTAAAAACAACCTAAAAGAAAATGTAACTACTCTAATCCTACTGGAGAGGTTCCTCCCCCACACATGAATCATCCACAATGTACAAAGTAATCATCATCAGCAAACAGTAAATGGGAAAGGAACAACTTGAGAATTACTGCGGCTTGTCAATCTCTTCGGTGTACCTATGCTTATCCTTTGTATTTCCAGACATCACATACATGGGTGCCACCGGCTCCTTTAAAGTCATGCTTAATGCTGCTGCAAAATCAAATGAAATGCATCCCCCCTGAGGTATCATCACTGTTGATACAAGGTAAGGCATTCATGCACTTATCGGTGATCTTCACAGGGTGTGTGTGTGGCATGGAAAGCATGCTATTAGCCGATAAAATATGAGTGCATGTTTCTAGTGTTTTGCAAGAACATAAGGGTGGATCAGGGGGCTCAAAAGGGAACAACAAATCTTTTTCAAAATGTGATGCACATGGTAAAAGATATGAACATGCAAGTTCATTTTCAATTCTATATCAGCACATACATCATCAACAGCAATATCAATGGCATTAATGCTTAGAAGAGAATAGTCTTCATATGGGTGTTTCATGGCTTCGTACATATTGAAATGGATCTTATTTTCTCCTACTTCCATGGATATGCTACTTTCTTTCATGCTAATAATAGTATTAGCAGTCCTTAAGAAGGGTCTACCCAAAATTAAGGTGGATTCACGCATAGACTCGTTGGACATGTCAAGCAAATAGAAGTCAGCTGGAAAAACTAAGTCCTTAATGTAACACCTTAGTAACCTTCTTAACATCCTTTTATTTTGATTTGGAACCAAAGTGAAGCCTCAATTTTCTTACAAGGTCCAAAAGAATCAAAACGAAAGCTTTCAAGTTTTGAAAGTTACTATTCACAATTTTTTGGACCAACTTTGAAAATTCATAACTAATTCTAGAAAAATTAAAATTGAGTGGTTCCAATTTCTATTTGAAGCTTATAAGTTCCTCTATAAGGGAAAATATACTCATTGAGTCATTAGCTTTCCCAATTGATACAGTTTAATGCGTAAAGATGTACTGTTCAATTGGTAATTTTTCAATTTTCCAGGTTTTTCAGTGATTTTCTTCAAACTTTGAAACATCATAACTTTCTGTACAAAATCCAATTCCAGTGTTCTTTGACTTGTTTTAAAACTTGTAATGTGAACTACTTTTCTGGAAAATTTCAGCTCATTTAGAGTTCATTTTCTCTGGTTCACGATAGGTCAAAGTAAGGGGTTTGACCAACTTCACTTTTGACAATTTGTCAAACTTGCCATTTTGAAACTTCATAATTTGAAACCCTAACTTCTAAGCCTCTTTTAATTATGATTAACCATGCAAATGGGATTTCTTTAAGCATACATTAGCCACCTCATAACAACCAAACATGCATGGGTTAGGTTACATATTACACAACAAGTCTTTATCCAAAATGGCATTAAGTTTACAACACAAATCCATATTCAAAAACATGTACAAATCTTGCTTCAAGCATCATGCATTTTCTCCTTACCCATTGATGTGCTTGCACCTAAAAATGGTTAGTGGGGGAGAGTGAGATTTTTGGAAATCCCAATAGCAAAACTATCTAACATACTTCATAAAATGCATGACAACTTTTCATGTAAATGTGGAATAATAAAAGTGCAACATGAAACACATAAATGCATATGGCCATAGCATGAACATGCACACATCCACACTTTCATCATCATAAGTTTCAAACCAAGTCATGCATCATTCAAAAGAATTTGCATAACAACTTAGATTAGAGTTAGATGGTCTTTCTACCTTGAGTCTTTAGTTCCCCTTCTTGGATGCTCTCTTGTTCACTTTAGAAATTACTCTCTTGCACCAAACTTTTTCCTACCCAATTGTCAACATAATTACCATCAAACACAAGCCATTTCCAATGTAAAAATCAATGTAATTCTCCCTTAATCACCCTCTTAAACTTAATAAACCTTAAAACTATAAACTTGTCCTTAATGCTTTCTAATGCTTCCTTAAACTTGTGGTCACTTTTACCCTACACAAAAACTCATTTTGAACCCATTGGAAGCATCAAAATCATCAAAAGAACATTCCTTCTCCAAGAACCATACTTGGCCGAGATACATCCCTAAATTCCATTAACATGATTTTTCCAACTTCCATTACTTTTACCATCATATTCTTGGTTTCAAACTCATATTCATGGATGGTATAGCTTGATTTTAACTTTCCCATATCAATTAAAAATTTGGGCAGCATATCCCCTTAAAAGTTCATCATCCCAAATTTTCAGAAATTCAAAATAAAGCTCAAACAACAACAATATATATATACCAACATGCTCCTTACATCACAAGGAGACTTTTGCAACCAACCAAAAGCTTTAAATCCATCTCTCTCTCACTTTTGCTCTCAAGAACCCTAGTATCAAACTTGAGAAAGAGAGACCAAATCAAAATTCCAATCCATGGAAGTTGTAGAGAAGAGCGCAAGGAAGAGATTTATGTATAGCTTAAGGTGTTTCCATTTCTTACCTTTGATTTTCCTTCTCTTCTTCTTGCTTGGTTGGTTCTTCTCCTCTCTCATTTTGCAGCTTGAAAGGTCGGCCAAAGTGAGGAGAAATGGAGGGAATTTATGTTTATAAAAGCTTAACATAATTATTGGATGGTTAAGATGAAAGCTTGCTAACTAAGTTTAATCTTAAGGGTTTAAGATGTTTCCACCTATGAGACATTTTCTTAGCTCTCATTGGCTCCTTAAAAGTGGCAATAATGGCTGTAACTAAATGGTTAAAATCTGGTTTGGTTAGCCAAACTGGATCCCTTTCGGTTACTTTTACCGATTACACTTTTTACCGGTAAACATAACTTTATTCCGGTAATTCTTTTTCTACTTTTCTGGAGATGTTTTCTTCCTCATTTAATCTCCATATTTTCCTATTGAATACGGTAAATTTATTATCCCCAAAATACCCCTTGATTTCCTCAAAATTTACAGGATTATTTTATCTTGTCCAAAACTCCTGAAAATGTGCAATCGGAGGACAAAATAGTTTTAGGGCTTTAAAAATTTCTACATTTTCACTGGTACTCTAGCCCTTTTTCTTTTCCCAAAATGCCCTCTAGATTGACAAAAATTAATTTTTGAAATAAATTATATTTCGGGGATTTTCGGGTCTTTTTCTCGATTTTCAGGAAAATCGTCTTAATCGTATACTGGGCAATAATTTTATAAAATATTATAAAATTCACTTTATTTTTCTATGCCCTGAACTCAACTGATTAAGGTTTCCTGATACCTTAAATAATTATTTTCGGCTATTAAATCTTCAAAATTCTATAAATAAAATTCTAGGCCGATTTTCAGCAATCTGTCGAAACTCTGTTAATCAGCGAGTTCTGCTCTATCTTTTGGGCATCTGTGACTTTTTCTGATATTTTGGTCAACGGTTGAATCTTTGACTTTGACTTTGTCAAATGACCAAAATGGCCTTACACTTTCTCTTAATGACTAAAATGCCCTTACACTGTCTAAATTTGCATAATTCCCCTTTTACCCTTGACTTTTTCACCCTTGATCTTTTGTGAAACGACATCTGGGTCCTTCCCAGAAGGTCACTCATCCTTACACTACTCCAAGGTGAGCACGCTTAACTGCGGAGCTCTCGTAAAATTTCTCCCGCTGAGCTAGGTCTGACTTTGGGTTATTCAACCCATCGGCATCATCTTTTTACACAGGTCCTTAAGATTTGGCATATGTAGGGACTCTTTTGACTAAGTCAAGCAATGGGATATTAACCTCTACCTTACTAAACAAATCGAAAACATCCTTTTCATGTTTCTTTTCAGCAATTTTCTTACTCATTAAGTATGAATTAGGAAAAGGATGTTCTTCGATGTTTACCTCCTTACCTTTGGTCGAGGTATATCCATGCTTGCTTTCATTGGCAGTTGAGCTCTTAGTCCTTTATTGTGTGAGGAGAATCCTTCTTCTTTGGACAACAACGCCTCCTCTTTAGCGCTTTCGCTTCTTTTTCCTCTTGTACCGAGGCATGGAAGGTTTTCACACTCAATGCCCTCTCCTTCTTTCTCCTCTTCTTCCTCATTGCTGAATTTTACTTGTTTCCCACTTCTCAAATTTATGGCATTTAGTCCTTTGGGATTAATGACTGTATTTGAAGGTATGGAGCCACTACTCCTTACTTGTTGTTCACTCAAGTTGTTGGAGAGTTAAGTGATAAAGGAGTTCAAATTTTCTGCCTTAGTCTCTGTAATATCCACCATTTTCTGTAAATAGAAATAGAAGCTAAATCGATAGATATGAGATGAGAAAATGCCTAAAAATGAAAGTACAGAAAGAGAAGATGTCAATGGACCAAAGAGACCTGGTCAATTTAGTCCCAAGGCTTTGAAATTACTAAGAATATAAGCCAGGGACATAATCGTCATTAAGTGAAAAGACCAAGGGCAATATGGTCATTAGATAAAAATGGCCAAACCAGTAATCAGAAGTCAAGTCAGAGCCCACAGATAGAAAGAGCAGCAAAAGTTGATGCGTTAGGCCGGAAGTCACAGAATCAGAGTTTGTCTGGTGGATGGAAGCCGGTAGGAACTTCAAAGTTAAGCGTGCTCGCCCTGGAGCAATCTCAGGATGGGTGACCTTCTAGGAAGGGACCCATATGTCATTTAAAAAAAGACCAAGGAC
>JANTPZ010151281.1:0-23777 GCA_025593235.1 Vachellia pachyceras | reverse complement strand
GATTTCTGGGACTCATCAAGCTCCTTAAACAAAGACTTTGTTCCTGTCATGTGATTAGAACAACCACTATCCACAAACCATACATTATTATTAGTCTCTTTTTCACAACATAAAGCCATAAAGAGCTTACTTTCAACATCTTCATTATCAGCAAAGTTGGCTTGATTTTTCTCATCTTTCTGCTTCTTCCAACAAAAGGCCTCTTTATGGCCAGATTTTTTGCAATAATGACATTGGAAGGTTTTTTTTCTCTTCATTAGAACCTCCCCTGCCTTGACCTCTTCCTTGACTTCTGCCACCTCTTCCATGACCTCTAACATGCCTTCCACGACCACATCTAGCAAGGCTATCATGTGTCTCTGCTTTCACCTGAAAGGCCTTTTCTTCATGCTTGTCAACAGACCTAAGCAAACGTTCTTCATGTGCTTGCAAAGAACTCATTAGTTCATCAAATGAGTAATCAAACAAATCATGAGCTTCCTCAATTGCTGCAACTATATGCTCAAACTTTGGAGTAAGACTCCTTAAAACTTTTGCAACAATAATTTCTTCGGTTATATTCTCTCCATAAGACCTCATTTGATTAACAAGAGAGGAAACTCTAGATAAGTAAGTTTGAATGGATTCACCATTCTTCATAAACAAGGTTTCAAAATCACGACGATAGGTCTGCAACTTTACCGTAATCACTTTAGAGGAACCTTGAAATTCTTTCTTCAGAATCTGCCAAGCTTCCATTGACGTTTTTGCTGCTGCAATTCTGGAAAAAATCGTCTCATGGACAGCTTGCTGAATGAAGAACAAAGCCTTCGCATCCTTCTTTTTGGTCTCCTTCAACTTTTCTGCTACCTCCTCGTCTGGGTCAATGTAATCTACAAATCCAAACTCCACCAAGTCCCAAAGATCTTGAGATATGAACAGTGTCTTCATTTTGACACTCCAAAATTCATATTTTTCTCTTGTGAAAATGGGCATCATTGGCTGAGAAGAAGAAGAAATCGTAGCATTCATGGCCATCTCTCACTCTCTCACTCGTGTTTCCCGAACTCACAGACTACTCAAAGCAAAGAAATTATTTGCATCAACCCAAAAGTGTTTCACACAAAAACCCAATGGATCCCAATCTCACTTTCACTCTATTACCCACTAGACAAAACCAAGGCTCTGACACCACTTTGTTGAGTGAAAGACGAAAAGCAGAGTTGTGCAGAAGGGAGAAGCTAAGAGAGAGAATGCTTTCTTTGTTGACTAAAAGACGAAAGGAGTAATGTGCAAAAGAAAAAGAGAAAAGCTGATGGAAATGCTTTCGGATGCAACAACTCTCTTATTATTCAATATAATAAAATGATATTTCAAACAATTAAATAGGCAAAAGATAAAATTGAATCTCCTAAAAATTCTCAACAAACAAAGTCCATAACCCACTAACAAATTCCATTATTAACTGAAACAGAAAAAAGTGGAAGACTAAATCAAAGTTTTGAATTAATCTTCAACACATCTCCTCTATTTTGAAAACATACAAATGGATACAAACCATTACTTTGTTAAAGTATATTCCAAAAAGATTCTCAACGTAAGCTTAAATAATTTGGTAAATGTAAATTGATCAAATGAATCCGTCTATGAAATTACATCGATAGTTCCAAATATTACAGGTAATGTATGAGATATCTCTATTTTTCCTCAGGAAATCCTTAGAATTACCACTGTTTAGCTTTCAATTCACCTTGGACTATTAAATGAGATATGAGTAACCGGTCCTCTTCCATAAAAAACTTAATTGAAAATTTGATTGATTTTTCCAATAAATATATAATGTATAAATATTCGTAGAAAAATTGTTAAATTATAAATTTAAATGAATTATTTAATGTATCAAACTTATATGGTATATAAGATAAGAAAAAATATATATCTAATGTAAACAGATGTATTTTTAAGCATTTAAGAAACTAAAAATAAATGAATTTCAATAAAGATGATGAAAATTTAAAATTCAAAATTTTAAAATATCTCAAAATTAAAAAAATTATAACATACAAGAAAGTTTGAAAATTCGGGTGCATATTAGAATTATTTTAGCTTGTTGGTTGTATAATTTTTTGGAAAATATATATATATATATATCATAAGTTTAAGTAGTTCTTATATTAAATAAGGAGAATCCTAGGAAAAGCCCAATAAAATTGTAAAATGACAAATCAGGATTTTGAATTTCCATATTACCAAATTAGGATATTGAACCGAATATGGATTTTAAAATGTTAGTAAAAAGAAGAGATTGCCCCGGAAACATTTTTTGAAAGAATGAGGAAGAAAGATGTGCAAAGAAGAAATAGGAAGGGTTGCCTCTTCCTCGAATCACTCCCACTCGCTCCCCCGTTACTTCCTCTAACAATCGATTGTGTGGACGTTAACTTTCTCAATCTTAACATGCCCCTTATCCTCTTATATTCATAATTTATTATGTCCCTCTTTGCTCTGGATTCTATAGAGAGACGATGAGATGAGGAGGTGGTGATGGTGGAGCATGGTACTGGCACAACGATGAGAGAGAGTGAGAGTGAGAGGAGGAGGAAGATAAAGAGAGCAAATAATGATGGATAAAGAGAGCAAAAAATTTATTGTATATAGAGAGTGAGAGGACAAGGAAGACAGGAACAGTTTTTTTTTTTTTTTATGTTGGAGATGAACTTTCATTATAATGAAAAAAATAGTTCATTCTAATAAATAGTATAAAATATAACATGATGCTGCTTGATGAATTTTTTTTGAATAAAAAATGGTTCATTTGAATGAGTGAAAAATACAATGTGATATCATCTGACCTCATTCGAATGTGTTGAAGATGAATTTTTTCATTCAAATAAAAAAAATGGTGCATTCAAATTAATTGTGAAAAATATCCTCTGAATGTGTTGAAGATGAATTTTCCATTTGAATGAAAAATAGTTCATTCAAATGAACAGTTAAAAAACACAAATCCTATAACCTCGCTCAAATGTGTTAAAGATGAATTTTTTATCCAAATGCAAAAATAACTCATTCGTATGAATAGTGAAAAATACAATGTGATATCCTCTGATCTCATTCAAATATGTTGAAAATGTATTTTTCATTCAAATGAAAAAATTAATTTTCATTTAATATATGATTGTGAAAAATATTGTCTGAATGTATTGAAGATAAATTTTTCATTAGAATAGGGTGGGATGCCGAGAGACTTTAGATGCTGTTATTGATAGATGTTTTGCACTTCAAAACATGCGCCAAGTTGTTCTAGCTACCATATGGAAAAGTTCTTAATCAACAGCATGTTGAGCCTAGAGTGAGGAGAGAGGCTTTAAATCGTGGTGCTGAGTATTTGGAGCAGTATTTCTGACTGATTGATTAATCAACAGCATGTTTACCATATGTAATTGTGCTAATATAAAAAGGGATGAATATCTTGGAAGTGAGGCATTTGATGGATTTTATGGACAAGGAGACCTAAAAGTTACATTTAAGAATTGGGTACATCAGAGGCTAGAGGTGCAGGCTATGAAGCGTAGCATTAGACTAAGACCAGGGTGATTTTTCAGCGTCCCTATAAATCTTTTCTACCTTTTTAGTTAGTATTCTCCTCTCTCCAAAAAGGGGTGAAACAATAAAAGTAGACTTGTTCAATTTGAAATGCAGGAAGAACTGAGAGCTGCTGAAGAGTCTCAGCATGAAGATATGGTGACGGAGGAAGTTGTCAAGGCATGAAATGGTTCCATACTGGGGAAATGCTCCATACTGAAAATGTATTTCTTTCCTGGTCAGAGAACTTCCAGCCACATGAAAATGCATGGTGCGCCTCATGTTTACAATCCAAGGTATGCCTGCATATATATGTATCGCTAAAGAAGCAATCATCAAATTTGTGTTGTCACACAGTAAAGCCACACTTCAAGTGGTGACCTACAGGACCATCCAAGTGTGGGTAGAATTAGCATTTTTGGTGGTATTTGCACATGTATGCATTTGTATGGTCTTATTTTTATTTTTTACAGCATGCAAATTGAAACTTCACGTTATTATATGTAATTTTGTGAAATGTCATTTTGCTAAATCTTATACTATCCTTCTCGTTGATGAATACCCAATCTTATACTATCCTTCTCGTTGTTGAATACCCTGTGTATAGCATGGCAACTCCAACCATTTTTGGGTGGAAATGCTGAATTCTAAATTCTTTTTTTTTTGTTATAGTTCTGTGGGAATTTACCTTTTCATATCACACACAGGTTTTGGTGGAGTCGCATATGAAATGGCCATTAATTATGTGCATTAAAATTGGTGCAGAGGAAAACTTTTCATCCGAAATTCTGAAACCATTGCTTGGGTTGGCCACATCCCCAGTGGATGTAGAGAATGTGACCTCTCGAGATTCTAACGAAGAAGCACTCAGGATGGGTGACTACATATTAAACCTTACAAGAGTCCTTATACATGGTCCTCAAAGCAAAGTAGATGTCAACATTTTATTTTTGAATTACAATGACAAGTTAGGCTTAAGTAAATTACAGAGTCAATTGAGAGTTATGCCTCTTATTGAGGACTGGTCCAGCAATAGGTAATCCCTACAGTAAAGTGGAGCATCCGGAATAAAACAGGTCTGCAAACTCCTTACATGGGCTTATCGCGCTAGAATATCGGCGCACATCAAAATTTCCCTGTATGTGAAATAATTTGACGTTCTAGTTGCTATAAAGCAGATGGCGACTTGCTTCAATTTTCTGGCATAGATGGGTATTATACTCACTATCCCTTAACAAAACATTCACCACTTCCAATGAATCAAAGAAGACTTGTATGTCATTCAACTGTTAATCTTAGCATAAATTCAACCCTATTTGGATTGCCAATATTTATACCTCTGTGACCGTGACACTTCCTAGCGTTCTCTGAAATCCCATAATCCAATGCCCTTGCTAATCCCTAATGAGTCCATCACACACAGCTTGATCTAGGGCTCGAACTGAGGCATCAACGTCCAATCTAACTGATTTGCTGGGCGGTGGCTTCCAAAGCGTATCAATGTATTTTTCATTCTAAAGAAAAATCCATCTTCAACAGAGGTAGAGGATATCATGTTGTACTTTTTATTATTCATTTCCATTTTTCATTTGAATGAAAAATCCATCTGCAACACATTAAAATGAGGTTAGAGAATTGTACATTGTATTTTTACTATTCATTTGAATGAAAAATTTATTGGACCATTCGAATAAATTATTTTTTCGTTCGAATGAAAGTTCATCTTCAACATAAAAAATATGTTACTGTCCTCCTCCTCGTCCTCTCACTCTCTATCTTCCTCCTCCTCCTAAATTATTACTACAATATGTGTGTGTGTGTGTGGGGCTTTCAATAGACTTTGTTTTGCCCCTTTGCCTTTTATGTTTGGACGTGGAAAAACACATTTCACCTATTCCAAATTTTATAGGGTTATGTCTAATTTAATTATATTATTATAGTGTCTCTGTCATGTGTTTATCTATTTTACTGTAATTTTTTTTTTGTCGGAACAAGAATATGTAAATATATAAAAAATTAGTCATTTGACATTCAGCCTTCAACTCCTTAAGTAAATATATTATTATAAATACAAAATATATTATTACATTTAAAATAAAAAATATTAGTATTTTTTTTTGGTAAACAAAAATATTAGTATTTTTTCAAAATATAATATTACATTTATTGTAAAAGTACCATTCAAAACCAAAATAACGACTACGCACAAGCAGCACTGGTCAATGAGGTCAATGGAAAGTGACTGCATCCATAGATATTAACATCTAGTTTCATGGCCATGTTTTTCAGTTAGAATGAAAAAAAAAAAGATAAATATCTTTTTGTCATAACTCTTGACAAGTTCGGGGCTACATGTTTATGAGAGAGCATATTTCCTCGTAATCATTTCCTCTCAATATTTTCATCTCCAGCATTAGATTATATAATGAAGGGCTCAGATTTAACATTCCATAAAATTCCTATGACAAGTTAAAAATTTTATTATCTTGTATATATTAAGTACAGTTATAAATCATGTAAATCATATTTTTGTAGTTTACATTTATTTATTTATATTTACACTACTAATTTTATAAAATATTAAATGCAAACCCTCCATTTAGTTTGATTTAAAAATGATGATGTGATTTTAAAGAGACACCGAGAAAAATGATTGTTAGGAAAGCAAAACCCGTTTTTAGAAGACCCCCCTTTTTGAGTTTCCATTCACTGTATTTATTGTCCAGTTCCGTCGTCATCTCGTCCCTGATCAGCTCCAACTAATCGCCAGCCTGTAAATTTGGGCAGCTGCCCAAACTACCCACTTCAATCCCTCCCTCCCTCCTTATTTAAACGTTTCACCTTCACCTCTTTGGCCTACCGTCCAAAGAATATCTTAGTGTTCCAAGAATCCGTAGAAGCTTCTGCATCATCCATGGCTTTCACTCACCACATGCTCCTTAGCACAATGGCGGTGGCCCTCATCGTCTTCTCAGCTATCAACGCTGCTCACGCCCAACTCGGTGCTGCCATTGCTGGCGGTGTTCACGGTGCTGAGGCTGGTCACGCTGTTCACACTGTCTACACTGCTGCTCACGCTGGCGCTGCAGTTGCTATTTCACCATCGATTGCTTCTGGTTGTTTTGCCGCTGCCTTAGCCCTCTTTGGATCTGCTCTTCTGATCTAAGGTTGTTTTACGCGTATAAGCGGACAAGCAGTCACAAGCATGCATTTACGATAGCTATATAAGTTACGATGTTTGACGTTAGCAATATCCAGTATCCACTGTATCATCTTGCCTATATTTAATATGATATATCTTAGGTTGTTAGCAGTAGATCCGAGAATGTCTCCTCGACTGGTGCAACCGCTTGTATTATATATTTGTAATCTTGGCATATCAATAAACAAGTTGCTATTCCATTAATCCCTGCACAAAGTCCTTTATGGTATCAGAGACCTTTACACCAGGCACCATGACAGACGCGAACGATATGCTGGGAAAGAGAAGGAGGGCACTTCGTCAATTACGGTCGATACGTGCGATGTCGCTGTTTTATATACACGCCTCAGAAAACCCGAGGCAAATATATGTGAGTGAACTCCTCCATGACGATCACTATGCCGAATGGGTGAGTGATAGTGAGTGATATGAGCAATGCACTCTTTGCCAAAAATAAGATGGGCTTTGCTGACAGTTCACATAATATTATATATGTTTGTGTTAATCTATTGTGGTATATAATTGATTTTTGGTTATTTATTTTAATCAGTACGTAATGTCCTTTGTGGTTTCTCCGGCAGAGATCGATTGGTCTTCATTAAGATGTTTAAACTTTAAAGTGGTTACTAGTATGAGGATTTGATGAATATTTGTATGGTCGTTTGATGACCACCGTCAAAGTGCCTCTGAAAACATATTGGCTACAAACCCTTCTTTGTTTACATCACATGGCGAATTCCGGATTCTAGCATTTCATTTCCGTCAATAGTGAAACGTTCGAAAATTTATAGGTAAAATTATTCCTCAGAATCGCTTGGACCTAATGTCTCTTGCGACCTACCAGAATATGTCATAACTTGGATTGTATTGTATCCTTTGGTTTCTTAAATTGAAAGAGTCTGTTGATGGCTCTTAAATTTTGGCCTTTTGGCTATGCGTCGCATCGGATATGACTGCTTGGCTGTTATCGTGTCTTTTTTTTTTTTTTGAATTGTAGAATTGTGATTCATCCCGGAAGGTTTGCAAAACTCATTCTTTTTCGATTTGGAATAATCTAAACAGAAAATGGAATATTTAAATTCCTTTATTACTTTGAATTTTGTTTCCAAGGTTTAGATGGGGATCAAAAATTGTTTTGAACTTATGGTTGCAAATTTGATATATTTTTGAAATTTATCTTCATATAAACTTATACTAATCTTCACATTAACTTTCATTCAAAGAACCCAGAAAATAGATCTGAAAAGAAACTATTTGCTACATTCACTTTGAAATGAACAACTTTATTCGTGCGCACACTTACACCCAGTATTTGAAACTAAATCACAGTCTCTTTAGTAAGAGCGCTAAATTTTATTAAATTGTAGTCACTTTAGCTAGACCATTCCATGCTCTTGCACTATAATGATGCACAGGTGTTAGTAGTACTACTATACTAGTAGTACGACCGACATGGATCTAACTTAATTATGTGGAGCAAGGACCATTTCTCACAAGTTGCACATTATTAATTATGTGAAGCAACCACCGCTCAAGTGGTTTGTATTTTTTATGAGCACATATATTCTCTTATTATAAACAATATTATTTGATGTGCCGTTAGACTTTAAATGCCTGTGTCTCTTTTCATAAAAATTCAAATATTAGTTTGCCATTGTGTAAGGAACCGATCATTTTCATTAAAATCAACTCCTTCTAGCAAGTGGTTTGAACCTTAATTTTTAGGATTATATAGCTATGAGGGAGTCTGCAAAGAAACTTTCCATGTTTCCATTATTACTACTACTACTATTGGAATGAATCTGCGTAGGAGATAATAATTTGTTGGGGAAGTGCTCTATAGATACAGGTACATTTAATTAGATAAATAATCGAATTTGGTGTAAAAAAATAAGGGAAATAAGATATTTAGGATGAGGGAGACAAGTGAAACAAGAGAGAGTTGGGAATGAAGGAGAGAGTGATTCTTATTCATATATGACCACACATTCTGTGTTACATTATGTTAGAAAAAAATGAATGAAGGAGGGAGTGATTCCTATTTATAGTCATATATCTCCAACTATAAGTTAGATAAAATGAATTCCTTGTAAGTGTACAATATGTAACATTTAAGCTATCAAATAATAGCTCCTAAAAACCATTCACGAGAGAGGGTTTATGGAGTCGAAAATTTTGAATTTTAAGAGTTGAGAGATGTTATAGAATTTTATCATTTAGAGGGATTGTGATTCATTCTGTATGTTTTGAAAAACTTTGCTAGCTCTACCTTCTTTCTATTTTGATCTGCGATAATCTAAGCAGAAAAATAGAATATTTAAGTTCCTTAATTACTTTGAATTTTAATTCCGAAGCTTAGGTTGGGGTCTTGGCCATCAAAAATTATTTTGAGATTATGGTTGCGAATTTAATATGTTTTTGAAATTTATCTTCATATGAACTTATAGAGATCTCACACTGGGGAAGAAAAACTATCATATAATGTACCCATAAAAGAAATTAGGAAAGAGATTTCTTGCTCCATTCACTTTGCAATAAACAGCTTTACTCTTGGGCATAGATAAACCCAGTGGTGTTGAACCACAATCTGGCTCTCACTCAAGCGTACGTTTAGTTTTATTGAATTTGAGTCACCTTAGCTAGATGTCAGTCCATGTTCCTGCACTCATTAATGTTGGCACTGATTGTTACTAGCACTAGTATTCATTTAAGGCGCTTTTGGTTTGAAGGGAAGGGATGGTAGGGGAGGGAATGGAGAGAAGGGTAAGGAATACCAAAGAGGGGATCACCTTGTTTGTTTTTGTTGAAAGGGAGATGAGGAATGATATTTTTCTTGATTTAAAGGAGCAGGCACTAACGGTTTAAGGTTTCAACGGCGGAATGGAATCCGTGACATCCCACTTAAAAGATACTGTGCTTGTTTGGCAACGCTTAGCTTGTAGCCATAAGCACGTTCAACAGTGTTTTTCCGTAAAACGAGACAATCTCTTCCATATATTTACCTTGACTTATGTGAATAAACCCATGAGTACTTCTCCACCGCTTTTCCAAACGGACCCAGATGAGGAATGGTATTTTAATCATCCCTTGCTTCTTGTAAGAAGGGAGGGAAATGAACGGGTGGTAATAATTTACTATTTTACTCATACATATTAATTAATATTTTATGTAAATTAATTTATATCTTTACACTAATTAATGCATTAATATTTTTATTTACAATTAATGTAATACTATATTTGAAAAATTAATAATATCTTTTATTTATAATAATATTTTCATTTTTAATTAATTTTTATAATATATGTTTTAATTATAATTTTATGATTTTTATTTTTAATTATAAGAATAGTATATTTTTATTTATTATTTATTTTGTTGAAATATATTTTTATTTATAATAATTTATTTTTGTAGATTAATTTTGGAATAATATATTTTTTGAATTTTATTTTATTTTCATAATATATTTTTAGTTAAAATTGCATGAATAAAGATTGATGCTTGTTGTATTGAATATTTGAAACAGGGACCATTTTTCACAAGTTGCACATTATTAATTATGTGAAGCAACCACCAACAACGTTCAAGTGGTTTGTATTATTTGATGTATGGTCAAACTTTAAATGCTTGTGTCTCTTTTTATGAAAATTCAAATGGTACTTTGTAATGGTGTGAGGAACCGATAATTTTCATTAAAATCAACTCCTTCTCGCAAGTGGTTTGAACTTTAATTTTTAGGATTATATAGCTATAAAGGAGTCTGCAAAGAAACTTGCCATGTTTTCATTATTATTATTGTTGTTGGAATCAATCTAGGTAGGAGATAATAATTTGTTCGAGAAGCGCTCTATAGATATCGGTGCACTTAATTAGATAAATAATCGAATTTGTTATAAAAATAAGGGAAATAAGAATAAAGATATCTAATCGAAATTGGCTGGTTCCACAATTCTTTTTTCTTTTTCTTTTTAAACACTTATAATGCTCTTAAATTTTGTTGAAGTTTTATAAATTTCTACTGAAGCTAAAATGAAATTTAGTCAGAATTCTCTTCTCTGTTTTCAATTTTTAAATGCAGCAAATTCTCTTAAAATATAGTTAACTTGTATCTACTATCTTTTCTGTCCCAAAAAACTTGAATCATCCTTGAATTTTATTAAAATTATACATATTTCCCCCTATTTCTAAAATATACATAAATCTCTCCATTAAAAAGGATGTGTATATACTCGAATAAAAGCTTACGAGAGAGGTATTAATTTACATATGTATATTTTAAAATGTGCAAAAAAGTGGTGGCTCTGTGAAGTTGGTCTTCCTTTTTTCCCGACCAATATTTTATGTCCATTATTTTTATCTATGCACCATACTTTGGATTCTTTATATATACCTGGGTACAGGTAGCGGAAAAGGACAACATTAATTTGTAACATAATGGACTTTGATTCAGTCAGCCATTGACTTCACTTCAACAATATCAATTATTTTTATCTAAATTTTATTTTCTTACAAAAATATGTAAATAAGAAAAGCTTTGTGTGACTTTTTCGGGAGGATGGGTTTAGTCCTTAGGGCCTATTTGGTAGCATGGAACTGGATGCAGAGAATTATATTTGAAATTGTAAATGGGCTTATACATATTTGGTGGGTTGGAATACACTTCTCCACGGAACCTGTTCCATAACACCCTCGAGAACCCAGTTTCACTTTCTCATGGAACAGGAATTTTGACCTTTTTAGCCCCTTTCTCCTTGAACAACCTTAGCCTTTCTCCAGAAGAGCAATGGATGACGACAACGACAACTAGGCCGATGATGGAGGCGGTGATGAGGACGACAAACGAGATGGCAAGGATGTCAATGGCGAGGATGATGGAGACGACGGCACCCTCATCTACCTCTAATAATGAACATGAAGCCACCTTTGATCTAAGGGGCCTGGCTTCAAATACGAACATGATGTTGGCAGGCGATGGAGAGTAGTGGTACGCGATGAGAAGAATGATGATGGTCGACGGCACAACTGGTTTGGGAAGAATAATGACGATGTATTGATTGAACGACGAGAAGAATGATGATTTGAAGGAGAACGACCGGGAAATAAATTCTCTTCTTCCCTGCATCATTTGATTCATAGACTTGCAAGATTGAGTTTGGATTTTGATTAATTGTGTAGAAGATTTTGGGAAGAAGAACTATAGTGGAAGACATGTTTGGAAGCCACAGATCAAGGGAATAAGAGGATTTTTTTTTTTTGTGGTAGATGGTATTTTTAGTATTTTCCTATTACACATATATTTTAATTAAAATTTATATCTCATTTCTTTCAATTTATCAAATGCGATTTCAAACCCACTTTCACCTACATTCCTATTTACACTTCCACTTCCATCAAAATCACTTATACATACCAAACGGGGAATGCAATTAAAAATTAGTATGCCCATACCATGTCTGGCGAAATTAATTCAAGTACATGCTAATCAGCAAGAGCCATGCCATGAGCTATTAATTTATTTCTCTTGGAAATTAAAAAAATACAATTAAGTATAAGGACCAAAACCTATAATTGAAATGACTATAATGACCAAATGAAAAAGAAAAAAAACCCACAAAAGCTTAAGTAAAAATGAGATAACATTATAGGGACTTGCATATTTTAATTTCTCTTCATCATACTATTCCTTAGCATCCAACCTCTGAAAATAATTTTGTAGTAAATTAATATGTCCAATTTTTCTTGTCCCCAACCTGCATTTATATAATATGTTATATCATTTAATTTGTACTTGGAGCTAGTGTGACGCATCAACAAACACGAACACTAACAAATATATGTGTATAGATGTATGTAAATATGTGTGTGTAGAGAGAGAGAGGGTCTGCATGATATGCACGAAGCAAACTAAGAAAGGCTTGGGATTGCTCGGTTTTCACGACAACAACGTACATACAAGTCGCTATTTGCTTCCAAGTAATCAAATCAAACACCATGAAGGTGAGATCTCTTATGGTGTATATACCATATAGTTACTTCGTTCTGCTAATATGATATGTTCCTTGATACTTAATTTCTTTAATTATGTGAGATTTTATATATCAAAAGAAGCTGCTTTCAATTAAAGTTAAAACATGGAAATTGGATATATCTGCATCAAAAAGTAACATTAAAGGTACGAATGGGGAATGACACTAGCAGAAACAAGGCTTTCAAAATTTGCGCATCAGTAAATGGTAATTATGCATGTACATCTCTTTAACTAAAGGGTAAGAACGAACAATTTGAGGTTATATGTGTGGTCGAACACATGACCTCCCACCTATTAGGAAGTTTCCATACTACTACCAGGCTTCAAAACCTTTGGTATTTACACACAAAATTCTGATGCTAAATTATATGTAGTATATATGCTCTCATTTGATTCTTTATATAAGGTCGATTTTAATAAAAAAATTGAATTACAAAGTGAATCTTGTATTGAGAACGTGAAGGACCACTATTTATTCACCAATAAAAGTTGCTATAATTGATCCAAGATATGACTCGTTTACTTCGTTGAGTAATTAAGAAATATAAAGGGAGAAAGACATTAAGGATTAACGAAATATGTATAATCCCAAAATCATCCTTGAAAAAGGATTAATTCCCATGAAGTCTTAAGGAATTTTTTTTTTTTTGAAATCACACAATTATACCCTCAGTGAAATCAGTTCTAACTACTACTTTAATCGTTGCTATCATTTGATAAGTTGAAATTGTTGCTTCTTAAACTATTGTCAATTTGTTTTGTATTTTCATATTACAAATGAAGGGCATTTATCTAACTTCGCTAAAAATGTACATATACATCAACACATTTTGAGCTATCAAGGCCGTATGCATTAACCTTGATGAATTTTAAGGATCTAATTTAGATAAACGTTTTTATTTAAATAAGCTTAAAGCGCCATGGAAGCTGTAAGCCATGTTCAAAATGTGAGAGCTTCAAGTGCCATGAAAGCTGTAAGCCATGCTCAAGATGCGAAAGCTTCAAGTGCCGTGGAAGCTGTAAGCGATGTTCAAGGTGTGAGAGCTTCAATTGCAATGGAAGTTGCAAGCCATGTTTTAGGTGTGGAAGCTTCAAGTGCCATGGAAGCTGTAAGCCATGTTTCAGGCGTGGGAGCTGCAAGTGCGACGGTGGGTGTTTTTCTTCTTCATGTCTTCGACCGCCGTGTTCCGGGAACTGTCCGACGCCCATCTCATGTTCTAGTTGCTGCATTAAGATTCCGCGTCCCTGCCCCCCAGAACCATGTGATGAAATTTACATTTGCATTTATTTATTTGTGGTTGTTGTAATTGTAATTACGTTTTTGCAAAGAATTGTAAAAAGTAAATATAAAAAATTGAAATATATATGTATGTATGTATGTATGTATATAGAGAGACCTGAGCTTACCGATCTCCTCTTTTCCAATTGTTCATGTTTTCACTTCTCCGTTCTCCCCCATCCTTTTTTGATAGAATAGTTCATTCTTCTATTTGTCCTATCGTTTATAAAACAGTGTAATAATGACCTCCTTCTATTTTAATATCATTTTGTCTTTTACCTCGGAGGGCGAGGGTGGGCGTTGGAGCACTGAAATCGGTTGCTCTTTGAATACTGATGATAAGCTCTTGAAGCTTATTACTGCGATGAGCACCGGAGTTAGTTTCATGGATATAAGTGAATATAAACTATATCAGAGAATTTAGAGAACGAAAATTTAAGTTTGGTGTGTTGGCATTTTCATATATGAGTAGGATTTGGTGACACGTTTGGATCTCTGTTACAAAATTAAGATTTTGATCCAAAACTTAGATTTGTCTAAATATAAAAATATTTTAAAAAAATTATTTTAGATACAAAATCTTCCATTAACAAAAAAAATGATGTTATACCTGTGTATTTTTTTTTGGTAAAATCTTTACACATAATTTTGATTTACATGCGGATTTTTTGTCCGTAGCTAGTTTACCTGTTCCTGCGATTCCGTAGAAAAGTTTAAAAAATAGAAGTCGGCTCCCTTGTTGCTTTTCCCAGTTCTTCCGTGCTGCTTTTGAACCCTGAAACCAACTCTGGGCCTCCAGCAGCAGTCGTCGCACGTCTTCAGCCGTCCGTCGCATTTCTCTGCTTCCTCCCCCCCCCGGTGGATCCAGAAATGCTCGAACGCCAGCTTGAAATCAGGTATGTATGCGTTTAATTTCACAATATCTTCTTCGCCAGCCATTAATGTCGTGAAGAACAGAAGCTGCTAGCATTGTTATGTTCGTCTTCTGTGCTCCTCCTGTAATTTATTTCCAACGTTCGTTGCTCTAATCTATTGTCGGTAAGTTTTGATCGTACTGAACAAATAGTGTTAGGTTAAAATGAAGAGAACTTGGAAACAGATAACAACGCTCTAAATCTGTAAAATTCTAACTATTTGCTCTTGAATCTGAAGAATAAATGCCATTTGGCCGTGTCTCTGGCTTCGGCTTGCCCTTGAATCATGAGTAGAGGTAATTCAAGTACAGTGATTGAGTAGGAGACTTGTTGTTCCATCAGTTATTGCTGTTTTCCTGGAAACATATTGAGCAAGAATAGGAGACTTGTTGTTCTAGCATTACGAGCTGTATCCCTATGAATTTGTGCCTGCCTGAACCAAATTGTTCGCCATTTTGAAATACAAACGAACTTCCCGAGATTGGTGCTGTGTTCGTCTAATTAGCTTAGTGAACAGGATAATATTATTTGTGAGGGAATAAGTTTTATTTTTCCTGAACTAGAACTTTGGAAATAAATGGTTAAATTTCACTATTCTAAATCAAACAAGTCAAGAAATTAAAAATGTTTAGCAGCGCCCTCTAGCTTTTCCTCTTGAGTAATTTTAAGTTTTTGATTCTGATCAGTCCTCAACGGTATTTTATTTCGGTCAGGTTCAAAAATTAAAAATAGGAGATTTATTTCTTTTCTTCTCTTTGCTGTTATGCTTCAATTTCTGGTTTATCAACATTTGAGCTTCGACTTTGTAGTCTGTAACCTGCTAATAGTCCTTGTTAGCATGGACGAATTTAGTTGAATTATTACATTTTATTCTTGGAATTGAGCAATCAGTTCGCGAGCAACTTGATGTCTTGTGAATATTTTATATTTTGAGTGGTTTATGATATGCCTGCTTCGCTGGATTTGAGGTGTTCATTGAACATTACTTATGCTTAATGAACTAAATTTATCATTCACAGTGATAGTTGCAACAGGAAAAAGAAAAAAATGAACTTATCAGCCATTGATTCTGGTGTTCATGAACTTATCAGCCATTGAACCAAAGCTCATGTCCTTGCCCATGAACTTAATGAACCAAAGCTCATGTCCTTGTCCATGATTCTGGTGTTTATGAACTTATCAGCCATTGGTTCGTATTATCATGCCTTTATCTTCTACCCATCTTTGATGCATTCGTTACTTTTGTTTTCTTCATTGATTAATGAAAGCTCCTTGTTCTATAAAAAAAAAAAAATGATAATAATAAACATAGGCGCTGATATGCTTACATTAACTAATCAAACATGAAATATCATATATAACATGTGTTAAATCATTGTGAAATCACTCATCTCATTCTTCAAGAATAGTGAAGGCAAGAATTAGTTCTTGAAAATAATAAACTTCATGCCTATTGGTCCTTTTGTGAAGTAATATAGGGCTGCTAAGAGGATTTATTTATATGGATTTAGTTGCTCTTCTTGAGAATCAACTTATTTATCTGCCAAATAATTAGTTTATTATGTTTGAGTGTAAACCCATAGCTATCTCTTTGAGACCACATAATATCAATTAGTTTGTTGAAAGATTTTTTTACCTCTGATTAAAAATAAGTATTTGCAGGCTACGAAGTCACTGTGCTGTAGAACCATTTGTGATAGCAACAAATAGACAGCTCAGTGCTATGCATCCAATTTACAGATTGCTGCTTCCTCATCTGAGATATACAATGGAGATCAATGCTCTTGCTCGTCAAACAATCATCAATGCTAATGGCATCATTGAGATCTCTTTCTCAACTGGAAAATACTCTATGGAGTTCAGCTCTGAAGTATATGACCAGCTTTGGAGGTTCGATTTACAGGCACTTGCCAGTGACTTTATTGACAGGTGCTTATGTTACAAACACACAAACATGCTCATCCCTTTCCATCTACTGATACAGTCTTAAGGGAATTTCTGGGTAAATTGTTTTGTTGGTCTCTTTTTTCACATGATTTTGTTTTGGCCTTTATAGTTTAATGTTTGAGAACCAAGTCCCTAAAACCTTATGGCTCGTTTGGTACGCAGAATTCATTTTGATGGATATGGAAATGGATATGGAAATGGAAATGAGGCTTAAAAGTATGTTTGGTATGTCATGAAAATGAGATATGATTTTTATATGAAAAGACCTAAAAGCCCTTCTAAATTAAAAAATCTTTTTTTTTTTACTTTTAAAACTACCTAAATCAAATTAAAAAAATTTTAGAAAAATTTTTAGATGGAATTATCAACATGGAATTGGAAATCCAAGCTTTTCATGTGGAATTGGAAATCCATGAGTTTGATGGAATTGGCTTCCATGTGGAAGCCAATTCCATCATACCAAACATGCATGATATGGAAATTAATTCCATTTCCATATCCATACCTCCAAATTCCATCAAACCAAACGGGCCCTTAAAAACTTTCATGTCAAGATGCAGTTATAGTTTGTCTATGTTGCTGCTGCAGAGGAATGGCAGAGCAAGATCCTAATGCGCCACATGGCCTGAAGCTAACAATAGAAGACTACCCTTTCGCCAATGATGGCCTTCTCATATGGGGTGCCATCGAGCAGTGGTTCACAGACTATGTGACTCACTACTATCCAAACTCAAGCCTCAGAGAGTCAGACCAGGAGCTCTAAGCATGGTGGACTGAGATCATAACAGTGGGCCATGGAGACAAGAAGAATGGGCCATGGTGGCCAAATCTCCAAACCCCATAAGACCTATTCATATCCTCACCACCATAGCCTGGCTAGCCTCAGCTCATCATGCTTCTGTGAACTTTTCCCAATATGCATATGCAGGCTACTTTTCCAACAGACCCTCCATTACGAGGAACAAGATGCCTGCAGAGGACACTTCTAAGGAAGAGTGGGAGAGATTTCTGAACAAGCTTGAGCAACTCATAACAAAAGGATGCTTACATCAGGAGCAAGACTGATAAAGTTTAATTGATTAGATGAAAAAGAATAAATGCCATTTGGCCTTCTCATATTGTATTTTTTACATTGTAATGTGATATACAGAGTTTAATTAGATTTGCTAGAGATCGATTCCATAATATGTTAGAGATATATTAAGCATTGTGAATTATTTATTCTTGTAGTTGTAGCTTTAGATGTGATGGTGATAAACTATTACTTGTGGCATTTTTCATTTTTAATGTCATAAACAATTTATATTACATTTAAATTCCACTAATGTGTGAGTAAAATAATTGCAAGGATGTTGAAGACATTTGAACTATTTAGTAACTAAATTCATAAATATTTTTTTAAAAAAATTTCAAATTATCTACGAATTTTTTTGCGAATTAATTACCTGATGATTTTTATGGAAATTAATTATTTGCGGATTTACCTACGGATTTGAAATCCGCAGTAAAATAAATTTCTACAAAATTTCCTTCGGATTTTTAGCCAAAATTCACAGAAAAATCCTCAGGAATAAGTATTTTTTTTGTAGTGATGGTTTGAAATCTAGGTTCTGAAAAAGATATTTTCTTATCAAATCACACTCTCTCTCCTAATAAATTTTCTCTTTCCTATTTTTTCTTTCTTTCTCTTTCCTCTTTCCTACTTACGTTTTACTATGAACTCCGTAAAAGTTAATAACTTCCCAAATACAATCAACTTTTAAAACCTAGGTTTTGCCTCTAAATTCGTAAAAGCTATTTTCCCAAAATCTTTTCTTCAAAACCTATGTTTTACCTTGAACTCCGTAAAAGCTATTCTCAAACGGATTTTCAAACGAGCCTTTAATTTCTATTTCCAAATAATTTCTTATATAGAAGTGTGAAAAGATATAAATAAATTATAAATGATCAGCACAAAGAAGTAAATAATTATCTTCATGAGCCTAATTACTTATATATATATATATATATATATATGCGTGTGTGCGCGTATGACTATTTGTATTGCACGTTGTAGAAATTAATATAATAGCCATGTAGTTGCAGAAGTAGCTCATATATTAAGAGTTGGATAGGTATACATTGGCGACGATGTGAACATGTCTAAAGTAATATTTTTTTAATTTGATAATCTTAACTTATTATTTTTAAATAAAACTTAATCACCTAATCTATCTATAGCCAGCTAACAACTTGGACTCACCACAAAGCTATGACTTTAAAAATTAAAATGGATAAATCATGAAAATAAGGCTTCGAAAAACCGAATCTTCACAAGTGATAGGAAGCTGTGCATTTGATTTTTTTTTTTTTTTGAGACAATCAACAACACTTCATGTTTATATTATTTTCATGTTATATATAAATTTCAAGGGGACATCTAGTCTTAATATTTTAGCTAGTAAATTTTAAAAAACTTTGAATAAGAGTATTGTGTCGGCTCAAGGAGGTTCGTTACGTTTCTTTTTTAATGTGCATACCAACTTACTTTGATTCCTAATCCTTGTATATAACGCTCATATTTTAATTGAGAATCTTAACTCAATTTCACTGATCTTTAGTGCTGGTGTTGACCAATTGACATTATGTAATGTGTAGATTATTGATTGCAAATTAAACCATGGTGTTTTCAGTTGTGGCCTAGTTACTATAAGCATAAGCTTGAAGTTGACGTAATAAGATATATGTATGTGTTTTATATGTTGAGGTAAATCAAAATTTTCCTCTTTCAGACACTTCATTGAGAAGTGGTGAGTACTTAATATTAACTTATACAATAGATACCCCCAATTCATGACTTCAAGACAACAATAATTTGTTGAGAAATTTACTGTTCAGTCCCAAATAAGGGACATATTTATCAAATGGTCCCAAGTTTTAAAATATTTATCAAATGGTCACATTGACAATATGAGGTGTTATCAATGCAGCGTATGGTGTTGTCAAGTGTTGTCACTTGACAACACTTGATAAATATTTTAAAACTTGGGACCATTTGATAAATATGTTTACTCTATGAGACTGAACAATAAATTTCCCTAATTTTTTAGCATCAGTATTATACTTCAACCACAAAAACCCACATCATTTGTTCAAAAATTGAAATAAAGTAGAATTACTGTTCATATGAACAGTCCAAGATCTAAGTTTCCATAGATCCACAGAAAATTCGCATCTAGTGCTCCACATAGTATAATAAAACTATAGTTTTACTTATAATTTGATTTAATCCATAAAAATTTTACTTTTTCTCAATCTTGAATTAACCTTTGATGAAACCTAAAATGACAAAGTTGGATGAATGTTCAGAAGACTCGCTCAAACGAGAATCCTTACTTCTATCGTTGAAAAACGCTCTCCTCTTATGAGAAATGTACCACCGATACGCTCAGTCTCTTCCTCTCTCTCGCGTTGCTCGTGTCTAAACTCTAGAAGAATGAGCAACAATGCAGAAGCAAGAAGGGGTCGGGGTTATCAAGTGTTGGGAGGGTAAAATGACAATTTTGCCCTCCCACATTTTTTTCCCTTTTCCACTTTGATTATCCTCTTTTTCTTTTTTGATTCTTTTTATTTTCTTGATATTATATTCTCCCTAAGAAATTCAGTTCTCAGAATTTTCAAATAAATGAGAACACTTGATGCGCATGTAACTTTCAAAACTTCTCATGTTGCTTCCTAGGATGAATGATTATGCGATAATACTTTCATTGAAGTTTTTTTTTTTTATCTTAACTTCTCCACTTGTTTATCAATAATGGATTCAGTCTTCATAAGACAAATCTTCAGTGCATCCTCTTCAGCTTTTTTTCTGTAATCGGCTTCCTTCTCCCCTCTTCAATGCCTCTTCATCATTCCTCCTTGCATTGGCCCTTCACGCCTTTTGCTCTTCCCCTTTACCTCCCTATGTAAGTTATTGATCTCAGGCTTCTATTCGTTATGTCCCCTTTCTTCCTGAGCTTTTGTCTGGGTGCTGACGAAGATGTGTCAGAAGAAGACAGTGGCTTCGATTTGGAAATTTTTAATTGATATATGCTGTGCTTAAGAGTTGTTGATTTTTCAGTCACAAAGTCGTTTTAGAGTTTAATTGTTTTAAATTCATTTTATATATTGAACCAGTTTCGCAATGGAGCTCTGATTGTTATTGTAACAGCATTTTAGTTGGTTCAAGTTCGGCACGTTTCTTCGAGAGAGCAGAAAAAGGTAAGAAAATCAATGACGACTCCGATAAACTTGCAAGATTAAGGGCTTGTTTGGAAAATCTGAAACCTAAATTTTATTGCAAATTTGGAAGCTCTCTCGTTTTATTGCGAAACCTAAGTTTTATCGAACTACTCGTGTTTTTTAGAAAAATTGTTTTGGAAACAAAATCTATGTTTTGAAAAATTTATTTTCTTATCAAATCACACACTCTTTTCTAATAAATTTTTTCTTTTTTATTTTTTCTTTCTATCTCTTTCCTCTTTCCTACTTATTTTTTTACCTCGAACTCTTTAAAATCCAATAACTTCCCAAATACTATATTTGAAAACCTAGATTTTATCTCAAAATATATAAAAACTATTTTTCTAAAACCCCTTCTCCAAAATCTAGGTTTTACTTCAATCCTATAAAAACTTATTTCCAAATTACCTTTAACAAGTACAAGATAAAAATATGTAAAAAATATTTTTCCAGAATCTGTACCCCAAGATTGTATTCGTGCGTTTCACATTGACAATTGCGTCTTTTTGTTATTTCCTTCCTTACAGCGTCTCGTCTTCAACGTTTTTTGTGTTTCTGCGTAACATTCAATTTCATTAACATGCTATCAGCCGGTGATTTCGTGTGCATTCATAACAATTAGATTCTGGTTATACAGTGATAAGCCGGTGATTTCGTGTGCATTTCCCCTCAATCTTTGGCATGGACAATTTCTAACTTCCACCGTCACTTTCGTTTACAACAGTGAATATGCAAGATGCAAGAAGGAGGCCATTATTAAATTAATCTGTCTCAAAACGAAATTTAAGCATAAAAAAGTTAACTTAGCAAACAAATCCAAGAATTAAACAGAACAATCAGATCACAGAACAGCAACACCAAACAACAAATGGAAGAAATAAACAGAATATAACGGAAATAGACAGAAAAAATAGCAGCAAAAGAGGACCGGAAGAAGAAGATGGAACAAGATTATCAAGAACTCAGTAGAGCTGAAGGAGATGGACTTCTTGACAATCTTTTGAACGACCTTGGTACGAGGCAAGAAAGGGCACTCATGGTGATGTTGAGTTTGCCCGAGGAAGAGTGTGTTGGAGCTTACGAATTTTGGAGGTCCAACTATAAGTCTATTTACTACAGATTCTTCCAGCTATTTGATTCTCCCAATCTCAATGTCCAGGCTTGATTATTTTCGAAAGATGGTAATTAATTATTTTTTGTGGGTCTAAATGAATGAGATCTACAGCTGCAGGGCTGGGGAGAACAGATTCCACCTTGAATGCTACTGGATTTTCTGAGGGGGGGAAAAAAGAAGAATCCATAGCCACTCAACATGTCCTGACTGCTGCAATAGATAAACTGCAGCAGAAGCTGATCAATCAGCAGCATAGAGGTAAAAAAAACTAACAAGCTGATCTGCTTCTAAAAGTAGTAGGAAAAGATATTCAAATAAAATTGTTATGAGTTTCCTTAGTCTCTATAACCCCAAATTTGAGGAAGAGTGTAGAAATTAGGCTCATATTTAATTTTGAAAAATGAGTTAGAATATGGGTTTGAAGTTCGTAGGCAATTAAGAGTCCCATAAATGGGACGCTTTGTAATCTCTTTTATACCAATCAATAGTATTTAGGTGCATTAGTCTCCAAATACAGCTTAACACATTTGTTGAATTTACCACCTTCTGAATGCTCGAGGAAGATAGCCGATGGAAAACTAGGCTTGTTCCATTTCTCTATCATCAGAAAGATGAAAATGACATGAGAAACAAAGAAGAAAGAGATGCAGAAAACTGAAGAAAATAAAAACGCGTAGAGAGAGAGAGAGAGAGAGGTGGAAATGGGGAAGACTGAGTCGTACTTTCCGTTCTGAGGCGGAGTAGGAAACACTTTGCATGAATGAACCATTTTGGCTGTATTGACCTTGTTACCCTCACACGGTTATTCATATTCTCAGTGCAAGTAAAGGTTAAAAAATATGGTCAGGAATTTACTTAATTCAATAACTTTTATTAAAGAGCACAATACTCTCTCGCCTCTTTTGTGTTTTGCCTTCATTACATGAACATTTCTATTTTGAACACATAAAAATGAGTACAAACCATTAACTTTGTTAAAGAATATTCCAAAAAGATTCTCAACATAAGCTTAAATAATTTGGTAAATGTAGATTGATCGAATGAATTGCTATATGAAACTACATCAATCGTTCCACGTATTACAAGTAATGTACGAGACATCTCTATTTTTCTCAAAAAAATCCTTAGAATTACCACTATTTAGCTTTCAGTTCACTTGTAACCATAGAATGAAATATGAATGACCCGCCCTCTTCAATAAAAAACTTGATTGAAAGTTCAATTGATTTTTCTAATAAACATATACTGTATAAATATTTGTAGAAAAATTTTTAATTTTTAAATTATAAATTTAAATTAATTATTTATTGTATCCAACTTATGTGGTGTATAAGATAGAAAAATATAGGGAGATTTATTAATTGGTCTCACCTAATGAAGAAAATTAACAAATGGTCCCAAACTTTGTAATATTTAAATAGCAGTCCCAAGGGACCAAGGGGGAATTAATTTTTGATGTGAAAAGA
>JANTPZ010151277.1:0-12888 GCA_025593235.1 Vachellia pachyceras | reverse complement strand
CGAGGATTTACCTGTGGTAATATTTTGTTGCTTGGTGAGAGGTAACCACTTTCCTCCCTTTTTGCATGCTTGTAACATGTTTGTGAGTGATATTAATTAGTTATAATTTTGAAAAGGTGCCATTGATATTTGAGTTGCATAATAAAATTATGTTGTTAATGAAATTGTCTTGTGGGACCTATTTTCTTTATGAAATAAAAATGTGATTTACTTATATATTGATGTTATTGTTTTATAATGTTACCAATATTGCCCTAAAACTTGTGAAATTGATCATGATACCCGACAATTTATTAGTTGATGATATGAGAGGGAGTGGTGGATGTTGATTTGATGGAAGATTATTTTAGAGGAAATAAGGGAGTGATTTTCTTGTACAAAAAGAGGAAATAAAGTGGTGGGCTATCAGGTGTACACCGGTTAGTCCTTTGGCCCACTTGTATTCAATAGGGCAATGACACCCCACTAATATAGTAGAGGGGGAACCCATGGTCTGGTCTGGTGCTCTGTGGACCTGGCCAGTCCATATCACTTGATCGGTGAGCTTGTTGAGTTAACTACCAGTCACGTGGGATAGTACTAGCCCATTGGTTGAATCAGAGGAAATAAGGTTGTAGAGGAATAAGGGAGATCAGAGAAATAAATCTGGTGCATTGATTATTGGGCAACTTGATTATGATATAAGCATAAGATTATGATGTCACATATTGATGAACATGTATGCTTATATATGAGTTGATTAAGTGATATTTTGTTATGTTATTATATTTAATGTGAATATCCCACTTGAAATCTCATGGGCACTTACTCGTATACCCAATGAGATGGAATTGCTGGTTGCTGAGACGTTTGTCTCACCCTGTTGCTTTAACATTTTTCCAAGTGGTAGTTCTCGTACGGGTCCGTAAGGGAAGTCTCCAGAAGCTTGAGCTACTTTCTGTAAAAGTAGTGCTTCCACCTTTTAGTTATGTGTATTATTATATATTGTCACGTTACGGCTCATCATGCATACGCTGACCCATTTTGACCGATTGATGTATTGATTGTTGAATTATTTTGACCGATTGATTTATCGATGGTTTACGTTTGGTTTGAACTTCTGTGGTCTAATGCTCAATAATTTGTCCGATATTAGTTAGTTCAAGGTTTTTAAAATTGAATTCGTTATTTGGCGTTTTAAGAAAAGAATTTTACACTCCTTACATAATAGTTTAAAGATGAAGAGTACCACCCTTTTATTGTTTTATTGTCTCTAATTAAATAGACTACCAGAAAAATGTCATTTCCATCGTTATATGCCTATTTTTCGTTGCTAAAACAATGGTCGTTAATGTTTTCCGTCGCTAAATGAAAATTTTCTAATGGAAAATAGCTATATAGTGATAGATTTTTCCGTCGCTAAATAGTATTTTTCTGGTAATTATTTAGCATCCAAGATAGTTTCGGTTGACAACCGAAAAAAAAACATTCAACATTTTCAAAGGAAGAGAGCTCCAATTAAGAGAAAATTGAGTCCCACTTCTTTAATAAAAAAGGATAAAATTGTTTTAACTTAAAATTTGCAACAACAAAAAAACCAATCCAAACATACAATATTTGACTTTTACCCAAATTTAAATTTGTGCCTTCCCGTTGATGCACTTGTTGGAATCAATAATATAAATGAACAAGTAACGAAGCAGATACTAGCAGCGCATCCTTTACGGTCATTAGAATCGGTCTATTATCTCCTGTAAATCCTCCCGTTAAAGTAGTTCAAAGCTCCTCAATGATTTTATATTATGGTTTAGGTTTTACACTAATAGTATTCGATACAATTAAATTTTAAAGGGTGTAAAAGTAGATACAATATTTATAAAAAATGGTATGATTTCAGCAATTCTATTAAATTAAAGGAAGAACACGTACTTCTCACATTTGTTATAAAGTTGAAGTAAGAACACATGGGTTTCACGTAAAAAAAGACTTATGAATGTTTGGACAATTTAATAGAGTTGTTAAAATTACTCCATCTCTGAAAGTTTGTGTCAAATATGGAATCATTCAAAATTTAATTGTGCCAAACACTTTTGATGACGAATAATTTCATTGCTAAAGTCGCTTCATAAATGACGATGTGGCACGTTCAAAAGCTTTTGGGTTGATTTGGATGGACAGCATTGAGGAAACTGAGGGGATTGCCGCTGAGAAGATTCGGAGCCGAGCAACTTAAGTAACACCGAAAAACAACCAAAGCGACTTGTTCACCAAATGCCTCCGTAAGTTCCTCTTCTTCTTGGCTTTCGTTTTAGAGGATACGATATCCTAAAATAAACCATCTTTTAATAATGGCTTTTGTTTTTCACAGCGATTGTAATAGTCAAACGCACGTTCAACAACATATTTACCTGTTAGGTAAAAGTACTTTTCTACTATATTCATAAACAAGCACAATATCATTGTTCTTAACTAATCCAAAGATTGCCGGATCTTTCGAATAAAGGTAAAGTAGCTGGATATAAATGTTTTTATGTTCAAGGGACGAATCTAACCTATCTAACTTGGTTAAGGGATAAGATGATTAATCATCAAATTACATTATTGTGATTCCTTTGTCACCGCTTTTAACCACTCTTGAGCACTTACGGGTCAAATACATATATATAGTGTTTATTTTTAGACATATTATTACCTTATATCCAATCATAATCAACTTAAGTTTAAATATAAAACTTGCTTTATAAGCCCTCTAAGTTATAATTCATGGCAACTTCTAGATATTACATTATGTTCACAAACATATTAATTAAAAACGAATTTTCATAACTTTTCGACACGTTATCACTATTTTGTGTTGATCAAATCATGACAAACAAATTTTCAAACTGGTATATTAGACACTACATCCGATTTTAATATAATTCCGGTTGAATTAATTTAAAATACTTTATTTAACTTTTTTTAATCTTTATCAAAAAAAGCCGATCAAAGCTTATATTAAAGACTGAGATTAGTATATTATCCATTTACTCTACTCTCTTTATACTTTTTTTTCCTCAAAACATATATATCATTCTATTGAATGAAATCCTCTCAAAGTATTATCAAACACTAAATGTGACCAATTCTTTTAGCAATGATTCAAATATTGATTTACTATGTACACTGTTTCTCGAAGTTGGGGTGCGGCTGAATCCAATGCATTGCATATGGGGTGGCCTATGCCGGTGGACACGGTGAAGCTGGGTGCATGCGTGGATCTGTTGGGTGGTCTGGTCCACGTGGGGGTCGGAGATCCGGTGGTGAACCAATGCTGCCCCGTGATCCAAGGGCTGGTCGATCTGGAAGCCGCCGTGTGTCTGTGTACGACGCTGAAGCTGAAGCTGAAGCTGAAGCTTTTGAATCTCAACATGTATATATTCCTCTCGCTATTCAGCTGCTCATCACGTGTGGAAAGATTTCTCCTCCTGGTTACACTTGTTCCATTTGACCACCCCCACCCTTAAACGAAGTCTATTAGTCTATTAGTTTTAAAAAAATAAAATTGAAAAAAAAATGATTTTCAAGTCCCTATACTTCCAAGATGTTAATGGGAAATCAACATTTATGTAGAAAATATCATCCAAAACAATGAATAGGCGATAATTCTGCAGGCCAAGACATGTGGACCAATAAACGTTCAAATCCATGATATTTAATAGAATATAGTGATAACCAAATACTTTTTCTTATACATTATACAATATTTGAGAGATAAAATATGTTATTTATGACTTATAGATAACATGAAGTATTTATTCATTATATGTAATTATATATGCAATTCGCCTGGCCTAAATTCATTCCACACTGCAATAAAAAGGAGTTCCAATAATTCAATTTGCATTTTGCGACTGTGACCTCTTAATGTGTAAGAAAAAGTCTAAATTTGTTCAAATAACGTGTTCTAACTGAAACCTATTGTCTTCTTCATTACAAAAGACTTCCAAGTCAACCTTCAAGTGTATGTAGCCCCCAATTGGCCCATTATCACGCTATTAAAAGGAATATCTTGTATAGTCTATCAATAATCACTAATTTCTCAATATTGACAATTTTGTTGAGAGGGGTTGTCAGGATTCACAGAAAGCGTGTTTTAATCAATGGTGAAAAGTCTACAAGTCTATGAGCCCTTCAATGAACTCTATAAAAATCTTACTAATCAATTTTCCAAGATGCACACCTCTCTTGGACATCTCTCCCAAGAGCTTCGTATTCATAATTCTTTACTTACTTGTATTGAACATAGATATTGCCACTATAATGGGCTCTATCTTCAAGTTTTTCTGTGCATTATTGTTGTTTCTGTTGCATAAAAGTCTCAGTTTGGCTCTCATCAATGAAGGAGCAAAGTGCATAGAGAATGAGAGAAAAGCTTTACTCTCATTCAAACAAGGAATCCTGCAAGATGACTCTGGCATGTTATCAACATGGAGAGACGATGGAGCCTATTATGAAGATTGTTGCAACTGGAAAGGGATTTGCTGCAATAATGAAACAGGTCACATTCAATCCCTTAATCTTCGTGGTTCATATCCTGTTCATTTGTTTGGTGAAATTAATATCACTTTATTAAGTGAATTGCATGATATGGAATATTTAGATCTCAGTGACAATAAATTCTATCCAAGTGAAATCCCAATGTCCATTGGGTTATTTACCAAGTTAAGATATCTCAATCTCTCTGGTTCCCGTTTTGTTGGGACTATTCCTCATCAATTGGGAAAGCTTTCAAAGTTGCAACATCTCGATCTAAAAAAAAATTATCTTGCTGGTGTTATCCCTTTCCAGCTCGGGAATCTGTCCATGTTGGAAACATTATGGCTTGGTTCTAATTCTAATCTCACGTTATATGATAGCCAGAACAATCATGATGCAAATTGGCTATTTAAGTTTTCTTCACTGTCAAGTCTTGACTTGACTTTTGTGACTGATGTTGGCTACTCTCATCTCTGGCTTCAATTGATTGGGAAACTCTCAAAACTTCAGGTTTTGCAGCTAGCAGAATGTGGCATTTCTTATACCTATAATCCTTCTCTGACTGCTTTTCCTTCAAACCATTCCTCTTCTCGTATTATCCTTGATCTCTCTTACAATAACTTGAACTCTGCATCATTTCGATATTGGCCTTTCAATTCGAGCTATACCAACCTTCAAGAGCTGTATCTAAATGATTGTAATCTTTCAACCACTGATGTTCATTTTCTATTTTCCCATTCTCAACTTTCTTCCCTTATCTTCCTTGACCTCTCTTACAACAATCTCATGTCACTAAGGGCAATCAACTTTATCATCAGCTCCAATCTACAAGTTCTTAATTTAAGAAATTGTAGCCTTTCATCCGATAACCTTATTTTTGCATCTTTCAATCCCAATCTGACTTCTCTTGTGCAGCTCGATTTGTCCTTTAATTTGTTGACATCATCATCCATATTCCAGTGGATTTGTAACTTTACCTTTAATCTTCGTGAGATTCGACTATATGATAACATGCTGGAAGGTCGCATTCCAGAATGTTTTGGAAACATAATGAACTCTCTTGAAGTCCTTGGTCTCTCTCATAATAAGCTTCGAGGTGAAATACCAGTATCACTTGGGAAAATATGCACTTTGAAGGCCTTATATCTTTCAAATAATAACTTTAGTGGGGAGCTTTCAAGTTTCATTCAAAATACTTCCCGGTGCAATCAAATGAAGGGCATGTCAACTAATCTTTCTGTTTTCTCCTTTTTGGAAAATTTAGATCTCTCTCATAATCAATTCAAAGGAGAAATACCTGAAAGCATCGGATTGCTGTCTCAGTTGAGGGATTTGTACCTGTATGGGAATAATGTAGGAGGTGTAATAACTGAATCTCATTTCAAAAAGCTCTCCAATTTGAAGGATTTATCATTATCTGGCAATTCATCGTTAACTCTACAAATCAGCACCAGATGGATTGCCCCATTTCAATTGCGATATTTGTATATGGCATCTTTTAAATTGGGTTCTTATTTTCCTGATTGGCTCAATAATCAACATAAGTTAGAATATTTGGATATTTCTAACTGTGGGCTTTCAGGTTTCATACCAGAATGGTTTTGGACCCAAATAAAAGATATATCTCACATGAACATCGCATACAACAATTTTGTTGGTGAAATTCCCAATATACCCTTGGTGTTTAACTATGTGCCCACCATAATTTTAACTTCAAACAATTTTGAAGGCGCGATTCCGACATTCTTTTCACAAGCATCAGTACTTGATCTTTCAAAAAATAAATTCTCAAGTTTGGTTCCAATTCTATGTGGCCTAATTAAAGATGAAAGACCTGTTGGCATTTTAGACGTTTCAAACAATCAAATAGAGGGGAATCTACCTGATTGTTGGAGTCATATGAAGTTGTTAGAATTTGTTGATTTGAGCAATAATAACTTGTCGGGAGTTATACCAACCTCTTTAGGAAAACTTGAGAAATTGGAAGCTTTGGTTTTAAGAAACAATTGCTTCATTGGAGAGCTCCCTTCCTCTTTGGTAAATTGCTCCCAGTTATTGCTGTTAGATGTGTCTGAGAATAAGTTGTTAGGGTCAATACCGTCATGGATCGGAGAAAACCTTGGACAGTTGCAGATTCTAAGCTTAAGGATGAATAATTTATGTGGCATAATACCTTTGCAACTTTGTCGCTTAGCACACATTCGACTCTTGGACCTATCTCATAATAGCTTGTCCAATGAAATCCCATCATGTCTTCAAAATTTTACTACTTTGGCACATGATCATGACCATATCAACTTAGCGGATGCAAGTTATCATACATATGAGTTCAATATGAATAACTTGGGTGCTTTTAGTTTTGAATTCTACATAACATTGGTGTGGAAGGGTCAAGATAGCTTGTTCACGTCGCCAGAAAAACTTCTTAAGAGCATTGATCTATCTAGCAATGCTCTCACAGGTGAGATACCCAAAGAAGTTGCATCTTTATTGGGATTGGTGTCTTTGAATCTATCGAGAAACAAATTAAGTGGAAAGATTCCTACTACGATTGGGAACCTAGGATCATTAGAATTCTTAGATTTGTCGAGAAATAGATTATCGGGCCCAATTCCTTCAAGTCTTGCTCATATCGACCGCTTGAGTGTGTTAGACTTGTCAACCAATCGTCTTTCTGGAAAAATCCCAACAGGGACACAACTGCAAAGTTTTAATGGCACAAGTTATGAGGGAAATCTTAATCTTTGTGGACTGCCACTTAAAAAGTGCCCAAAAGATGAATCACCTATGCCTCAAGACAGTGATCTTTTTGAAGATGATGACTCATATCTGACTAGAGAATTCTACCTGAGCTTGGGATTGGGATTTGCTTTCGGATTTTGGGCCTTCACTGGGCCATTGCTCTTCAACCGCTCTTGGAGACAAACCTACTATACATTTTTCAGAAGAGTTACAGACAGATTCCACATCTTGGTGGCCGTTTATATGGCAAGATACCTCACCAATCGATAAGTAATCACATTACTTTTTTTTACTTCTTTGTTTTTTTTAATATTGGAAAGTAATGATGTTTCTTGGTTGATAATCTAAAAATTTCTCCTAATCCTTATTGCACCATCTTGTTTATTGCAGGTTCTGTGACTTCTTCGGCTTTGTGTGCGTAGGATCATCGTCGATTGTTAATGATCTGCGGTCCAAGTCAACAACCGTTTCTTGGATGAATTTGCTGTGTTATTATAATGCTTCTTTCAATAATCTTTACACTTTATTGACTTCTGTATCTTTTATGTTGTATACGAACTAGGGATTGCTCATAGTTATATTATTTGTATTTAATATCTATTAAACCTATCAGGTTGAATATGGGCATCACATTACGCAACATTTGGCTCTTACCCAAAAATTATTCAAAGAAAATAGTTCAAAGCTTATCAGTAATATTATATTATGGTTTAGGTTTTACACCGGTAGTATTCGATACAATTAAATTTTAAAAGTTGTAAAAATAGATACAATATTTATAAAAAATGGTGTGATTTCATCATTTCTGTTAAATTGAAGGAAGAACACGTAGTTCTCACATATGTTATAAAATTGAAGGAAGAATGCATAGGTTTCACATATGTTATAAAATTGAAGGAAGAATGCATAGGTTTCACATAAAAAAATGACGGATGTTTGGATAATTTAATAGAATTGTTAAAATTACTCTATCTCTAAAAGTTTGTCTCAAATATGGAATCATTTAAAATTTAATCGTGCCAGACACTTTTGATGAATAATTTCATTGCTAAAATCGCTTCATAATCCTTTAATTTTTAATAGCATGACGATATGGCACGTTCATAAGCTTTTGGGTTGATTTTGGATGGACAGCATTGAGAACACTGAGGGGCTTGCCGCTGAGAAGATTCGGAGCCGAGCAGCTAAAGTAACAACGAACAACAACCAAAGCGACTTGTTAACCAAATGCCTCCGTCAGTTCCTCTTCTTCTTGGCTTTTTTTAGAGGATACGATATCCTACAATAAACCAACCATCTTTCAATAAATGGCCTTCTTTTGTGGAGCGACCGTAAAAATCAAATACACGTTCATAGTGTTTTTTTAAAACGAGATAATTCCTTTTACATATTTATCTTAACTTGCTTAAAAATACTTCTCTGCCGTATTCCTAAACACACAATATCATAGTTCTAAACTAATCCAAAGACTACCGGATCTTTCAAATAAAGGTAAAGTAGTTGGATAGGAATGTTTTTATATCCGATGGACGAATCTAACTCCTCTAACTTGGTCAAGGGATCAGATGATTAATCATCAAAGTACATTATTGTGATTCCTCTGTCACTGCTTTTAACCGCTCTTAAGCACTTACGGGTCAAATACACACACACACACATATATATCTGTAGTGTTTAATTTTAGACATATTATTACCTTATATCCAATCATAATCAGCTTAAGTTTAAATATAAAACTTGCTTTATAAGCCCTCTAAGTACTAATTAAAACGAATTTTCATAACTTTCGACACGCTATCACTATTTTGTGTTGATCAAATCATGACAAACAAATTTTCAAACTGATATACTAGACACTACATCCGATCTTAATATAACTCTGATTGAATTAATTTAAAATATTTTATTTAACTTCTTTAACCTTTATAAAAAAATCAATCAAAACTTATATTAAAGACAGAGTAGTATATTATCCATTTACTCTGCTCTCTTTGTACATTTTTTCCTTAAAACATATATATCATTCTTGAATGAAATCTTCTCAAAGTATTATCAAGCATTAAATGTGACTAATTTTTTTAGTGATGATTCAAACATTAATTCACTAAAAAAATAAAATAATAATAAGACAGTTTCTAAATAATTTACTTTCTTCATCAATTTTGCTGCTGATATGACACATATTCTTTATGTTCCTCATTTTAATTTATTTTTTTCTTCGAACGTTTAAATGAGAAAAAAAATTGAGAAGATGAATTTAAAGAAGAGGAGGGATACATAATTGAAAAGAGATGCATGTGAAGGGGGGGGAATATGGGAGGAATAAGGAAGGGTGAGGGATACATGGGAGTGTGTGAGAGAGAAGAGTGGTGGGACCCATGTGAACACTTGTTGTTTTTCTATTGGTCAGACCATATATTACATGTCGCTTCAGGTTCACACAATGATCTACTTTCATTTAAAACCATGGGGGACATGGGGTACAGTAAAATTTCAAAATCTCTCAGGAAGGTAAATAGAAATTAAGGCCTTAATTGGTTTCACAAGTTTTACCTTAAAATTTAGATCTTATCCAAGTATTTATATTTTTCAGAAAAGTTATTTTAGATACAAAATCTCGGTTTAAAATTTAGGTTTTAAAAAGCTATTTTCTTATCAAATCACACCATTTCTCCTAATAAATTATTTCTTTCCTACATTTTCTTTCTTTCTCTTTCATATTTTCTATATACTTTTTTGCTTTGGAATTCAAAAAATTCAAAACTTTTCAAATACAATCACATTTTCTAAACCTAAGTTTTACCTCTGAATCCGTAAAAGTTATTCTCAAAATGACTTCTAAATAAACACTTATTGCTACAAGGTGTTCAACTAAAATTGAGTGTTAATGTGTATGGAGTTGACGAGCATGGAGTGGAAGGTAATGTAGTTGAACGATGATTATTGAGTATTTATTTATTAAGTTATCAAGGAATCATTATATAAAATTTATATTTTATCTATAAAAATTAAAATAAAATTTTTAACTCAAAGTTAAAAATGAAATGTGTACATCCTTAAATATTGATTTATGAAAAGTAAAAGTGCGTTAAATTATAATCCATGTCATATAGATAAAGTTATGTAATGGGAATTACCTAATTTGATGTAATATATGGTAATCACAATTATGTTGGGTTACATTACTATCGCAACTAAACATTTGAATTAGTAGAATGCATTAGGATTACGTATAATCCCTTTTTATTTAAGTTAATCTACTTGGTTATAAAATTTTTGTGGTGCATGTGTCACATTAATTGAAGTATTTTCTCAAGAATATCCAGCATCCTAAAATATTTTTTGGCACGTTTAACATTTTAAAATATTTTTTAAATATGTTTCAAATCTTAAAATATTTTTTTGATGTATCTAATATTAAAAGTTCAAAGAATAATTCACTGCGATATACACACCCAAAAAGAATACTTTAAATCTTTAACACTCCATAAAAAAATACTTTAAAATGCTGATCATGAACCTTTACACTAGTTTTGACACATCAGTAGGTCTCTGCTTTGAGCGTTGGATTATGGTTCAGAACAACACACTCAAATAATAGACACATTTGAAAAAGTTGTGGAGAAGTGATTTTACAGTTTACGAGGTAAATATGTAAATGTGATTATCTCGATTTATAAAAAAATATTGTTGAACTTAAATTTGAAATGTCCAAATGTTAATCCAAACATGCACAATAAGAGTCATGAGCAAATACATAGTTGATGCTCCCACACGACACCACCCACTCTTATTTCATTTAAATTTAAATACTATTTTATCTACTCAATGATTATAACAAATACTCTCCAATTTATTAAATAAATTAGTTTTATTTGAATTAGTGGTACAAGCTATTTTTCAATGAGATTCATGATTTACATGATAAATACGTGAGAGAAGTTTTATCTTAACCTGAATAAACGTATTTCTACAACGCCATCCCAAAACATGTCGTCAGTTAAGTTATTGATAAAAAATTATGTCTTAAAAAACAATTTAGACTTTCACATATATGATATCATTTTTAATATTAAGGTCATCACGACAATTTTTTCTAATAATGCCTTTTGCCAAAAAAAAAAAGTAGACTATTGCCTTAAGTCTGTTAATTTGTGATTGCATTGGTAGGTTAGCATGTAATTCACTTGGATTATTGTGATTGAAAAAGCATTTTTAATATGTAATTTTAAATTCATAAAAAAAATATTATAGAGCATTGATACAAGGATTTAAAAATTTAACACATATATCAAAGCCCCCGGCCGGTCTCAACAAGTCAAACTTGTCCAACACACTGAGTAAGAATATGTGTGTGTTTGGGAGAATTAAATGGAGGATGAAACTTATGGCCTGTTTGGAAGTTATTTTAAAAATAACTTTTATAAATTTTGAGGTAAAACCTAAGTTTTGGAGAATATATTTTGGAAAATAGTTTTTACAGATTCCGAGGAAAAACCTAGATTTTGAAAAATGATTTATGTTTGGAAAGTTATTAGCTCTTATAGATTCCGATGAAAAAAAGTTGGTAAGAAAGAGGAAAGATAAAGAATGAAAAGTATAAAAGAGGAAAGAAAAGAAAGAAAAAGTAGGAAAGATGAAAGAGAAAGAAGAAAAAAAAGTAAGAAAGAGGAAAGCGAAATAAGGAAAAAAGTAGGAAAAAAGGAAAAAGTAGTAAAAAGAAAATATAGGTTTCAAACCGAGATTTTGTAACCAAAATAGTTTTTTAAAAAAATTTTTATATTTGAAACCAAACCTAGGTTTCAGAAAGTGATGGTAAACAAGCCCTTATATAATGTGAAAAGTTAGTTGCATTTACATAATGTAGAAAATTAATTACATATCATGGAAGATCAGTTGAATAATGTGAAAGATCAGTGCATGGAAACTTAGCTGCATCAAATTTCCAAAAAATGCACAAATGCAACATACCTTTCACATTATACAAATGCAACTGACATTCCGTATTATCCATGTTATATTCTTCAATCAATTTGTCAGTGAGGACTTCCCCAATTCTCCCTGTACAATATATATAAGGGTATATATATATATGTATGTGGATAATAGGTGCCATACTCTTTTTCCTTGTCCATTCTTGTCCCACTTGTTTTCCTAATAATGTTTTTAACAAGATATCATTGGATAATTGTTGGGATTTTAACGTACACGTAGCGGAATTTAAAGTTTTCTAATCCCAAAAAAAGGATCTGTCAAAGGCATTTAGATCGAGGAGATGAAGGCATACCTTTTGCGTTTTGAAATTGTCCCTTCCTTTGCGTCTGGATCTCTTTAGATTCTACGACCTCCGCGCTCTTGCTTCTGATCACGAGGAGTCAACGTTTTTTTAACCGCCTCCCTCTATCGGTATCTACGCGAACAGTCTCCAACAATAGCAGCGTGCTAGCGCCTCTTCATTTCTCTCTCTAGGGTTTCGTGGCTCAAGAGCAAATTCAAATTCAAAAATCGATGCCCCTTCTGTTCACAAGCACTCATATTTATAAAGCTCATAGAGTGCATCATAATTTAAGATTAATAATTTATTAATCTTTAAAAGTTCGAATTTGAATTTCAAGATCCAATCTTGCAATTCAAAATTTCAGAGGATAT
>JANTPZ010151270.1:0-13036 GCA_025593235.1 Vachellia pachyceras | reverse complement strand
ATTTAAAGGAGAATTAAGAAACAAAGGTAGCAAAGATTTCTAACTTTACCTAACATTATTGTGAAATTATTCTAATGATGTGCATGACTTTATGACATTGTGGAAATGTGTTTATGAGTGACATTATGCTATGGCCATATGCATTGATATGTGCTTGGTACACATTTTGCATTGTTACACATTAATTCATAAACTTAAAGCATGTCATGCAATTTTTGTTTATGTTAGTAAGCTTTGCTATTGGAATTTCCAAAAATCTCACCCTCCCCCCCACTAACCATTTCTAGGTACAAGTTCATCAAAGGGTAAGGAGAAAGTTTATGAAGCTTGAGGCAAGGAATTTGAGATGATTTTGTTATGAAACTATGATGTAATATAATGGTATTTTGGGAATTTATGTATGTCATGTAATATGTGATGTAAACATATGCATGTATGGTTGGTATGTGTTAGTTAAGGAACCATAATTGCATGATTAAACATGGTTAAGAAAGGATTAGAAGTTAGGGTTTCAAATGGTAAGGTTTGGAATTGGAAAATTTGGTTAAATGATGAAGTTAACCAAACCCCTAACTTTGGCCTGTTGGGAAACAGAGCAAATGAACTTCAAATGAGATGAAATTTTACAGAAAAATAGTTCACATTTCAAACTTTAAAAAAAGCCAAAGAACACTGAATTTGGAGTTTTGTATAGAAAGTTATAAAGTTCCAATGTTTGAAGAAATCATTGAAAAACCTGAGAAAATAGAAAAATGACCAAATGAACAGTGCTTTTTCACGAATTAAACTGTATCATTTAGGCAAGATAATGACACAATGAGTATTTTTCCCTTATAAAGGAACTTACAAGCTTCAAATATAAATTGGAAGCACTCAATTTCAATTTTTCTAGAATTAGTTATGAATTTTCAAATTTGGTCCAAAAAGCAGTGAATAGTAACTTTCTAAAAGTTTGAAAGTTTTCAAATTAAATTATTTGGACTTTTTAATCACTTTGAGGCTTCCCATTGATTCCAAATCAATATATAATGAAGCTAAGGGTAAAGTTAAGGTATGTCACATTGTAGTGGTATCAGAGCAAAGGTTTTGGGAATTTATTTGAATAATTGTGCATTATAAATTGATAAATGTTGTACTTTTATTCAATATACCTATGAGATTGATGTGTCATTAGCTTGATATTGTGCTATGCTTTGGTTATGTCTTGTGGATACATGTTGGATAGCTATATCTTATGTTCATTATGATGTGAATAAATGTGATTAGTTAAGTATGAGAAAGCATAGCGAAGAAAGTGGTTCCAATGTGATGGAATCATTTCAGAATTTAAATGAGGTGTTTGAAAAAGAGAAGGAGCTAGCACAAGAACTACCAGAATATGCAGGGGATAACAGATTTGAGGGTCCAGTGTTTGATAAGATTGTTTCTCTTCACCGCATACTGGATGCTAACATCCGAGGACTCCATGAGCATATTGCTCTGCATGGATGAGGGTTTTGGTTAGCATATATCCAGATGGGCTAGAGAGGCATATGATCTGGATCAGATTGCCCCGAAACTCGAAACCCCGGTATAGATGCCGGTACTTACAGAGGAGCTTTTTCTGAGGAAGAGACTAAGATGTGCTGCTTGGTTGATGCAGTTACGGGAAGAACCTTTTATGATTGAGCCAGAGAGGCCAATCAAGGTTCAAGAAGAGAAGTCTACTATGAAGATAAAATCTACCTATACTTCTACTTAATCAGATTCTAATGTTCTAGTTTTGTCTCGGAGCTTGAATGAAGTGCAAGAGCAACCTGAGAATCCAGATGTGGATTATAGAGCCTTGTATACGACAAGAATTGTAAGGGGATTAAAAATGGTAAAGTTGCTCTCTAGTACACTATTTGAGTGCGAATACTAATGGACTCTGAGAGCGTACAACTCTGCAAGAATGAACTTTTCATCTATCGTGGATCCAAAAGGCCAGAGAGGTTTATGAACTGGATCAATTAGATATAAATGCAACTAATGTTAAGGAATGGTCGAGGGCTTTGATGGCAACCATTCCAGATGCTGTGATAATGAGAATGAAATTGAGTTGGGCAATTGATAATAAGGCTTTGGCACAGAAAAGTGTGGAAAGTAATGAAGGTACTAAAATTGTTAAAAGCCTCGTGATTATTATGAGTACAGTGGATGGACAGTAAGAGGTGTAGTAATAGCTACAACTTCCGATGTGCAACAGTAGCCACAACAGATGTCCCAACCAGGATGGCCTCATTTATTTTAAGATTAATAAGAATTAAAAAGGCATAGTACTAGCAGCGGAGTTTGAGGATACTTCGTGATGAATTATCTACTAGTATATAGGCTTAAATATATATGTGATAAAGGATTCCTTTGTGAATAAATTGCAAAAGTTGAAATGACCAAGGTGGATTGGTCAAGCAATCCTAAGAGCTACTAGAGGGAAAGTCAGGTAGCTTATCATAATGATGTAAATGATGAGGAAGATGTTATATGTTACACCTAGAAACAGTAAAGACAGATCTTCCGGGACTTGGTAATGCCTTCAAAGTTGAGGTTATGATTAATGATATTATAATATATCTTTAGGCATCAGAAAAGGTGTAACAATCAGGCTAACCTGAAATGTGAGAAATAAAGTTCTCATTAATGTTAAATGCCATTGTTAAGTGATTAAGATGTTTTGAGAAGTTCCGGATGGGAACAAGATACGCTGCTAGATGATGAAAAGGGGATTTACCTAACGAAAAGTATGCTAGAGAAAGTGTTAGCTAACAAGTATCTCTCTAAGTTTTGGGCGGTGATCTTCCTATGCCGGAAAAATGTTGCCATGGTAGGGCACGCTACTTCCTGATAGACAGGAAGGGGCAGGACCCTGATAGACAGGGATCAAGTGGGATGAATTATCGCTGTTAGGCGAGCTGTTTCCTGAGAGATAGGAATAGTATGGGATAGTTGATAGTTGCACCAATGGTAAAACATGTGGTGTTTCTATTTCCGTACAATATGGGATAGTTGCATCGATGGGAAAACATAGGGTGCTTCTCTTTCCATACATTCCCACATGATAAAAATACGGCATATGAAATACCCCAAAATGAAAAGGGAAGAATGGGCTAGCATGAGTCAAGGGTAAAGACTTTTTAATCATTTGGACTTTTTAAATTAAAATACGGCATATGAAATACCCCAAAGTTTTCAAATTAAATTATTTGGACTTTTTAATCACTTTGAGGCTTCCCATTGATTCCAAATCAATATATAATGAAGATAAGGGTAAAGTTAAGGTATGTCACATGTTTGATGGCCATAATGTTGTCAATTGTGTAGGTAAAAGTTTGGTGAAAGGAATTAGTTCCTCATGTGGTCAAGAGAGCATTCAAGCAAAAGAAAATTAAGAGCTTAAGGTAGCAAGACCATCTAACTCTAATCTAAATTGTTATGAAAATTCTTTTGAATGACGCATGACTTGATTTGAAATTTATGATGATGAAAGTGTGGATGTGTGCATGTTTATGCTATGACCATATGCATTTATGTGTTTCATGTTGCACTTTTATTTATCCACATTTATATAGAAAGCTGTCATGCATTTTATGATGTTAGATAGTTTTGCTATTGGGATCTCCAAAAATCTCATTCTCCCCCACTAACCATTTTTAGGTGGAAGCTCATCAAAGGGTAAAGAGAAAGTGAATGATGCTTGAAGCAATATTTGTATATGTTTATGATTATGGTTTGATGTTGTAAACTTAATGTATTTTGGTTAAGGATTGTATGTAACATGTAACCTAAACTCATGCATGTTTGGTTGCTATGAAGTAGCTAATGTATGCTTTAAGAATTCTCAAATGCATGGTTGATCATGAACAAAAGAGGCATAGAAGTTAGCATGTCAAATTATGAAGTTAGAAAGTAACAAGTTTGACTAATTGGTAAATGTAAAGTTGTTCAAATCTCATACTTTGACCTATCGGGAAACAGAACAAATGGACTCCAAATGAGTTGAAATTTTCCATAAAAATATTTCACATTGCAAGATTTAAAACAAGCTAAAGAAAACTGGAATTGGAGTTTTGTACGAGGAGTTATGAGATTCCAAAGTTGGCGAAAAATCATAGAAAAACCTGGGAAAATGAAAAAATTGACAAATAAACAGTGCAAATTTGTGTAATAAACTGATTCAATTGGGAAACTTTCTGACCCAATGAGTATTTTTCCCCTGTAGAGGATCTTCAAAGATTCAAATAGAAACTGGAACCAGTCAATTTCGATTTTTTTAGAATTAGTTATGAATTTTCAAAGTTGGGCCAAAATTCAATCAATAGTAACTTTTAAAAATCAAATTTTCAGATTTGATTTCTTTTGACTTTTTAAGCTATTCAAGGCCCATGAATGGTTCCATAATGATATAAAATGAAGTTAAAGGGGTTAGTTAAGGTATGTTACACTCTGAGGACTGGACGTAGGTCAGAAGTTTCGAACCAGTATAAATCTTCCATGTTCATCTCTTCTTTGCCTTGCTTGGTGATATAATTGTATTTCTGTGATCTTTGCTTTAAATTTTAAATTGACCAATTCACGCTTCTTGATCAAATCCTACACTAACAGTAAAGGCTTATAAAGCCTTTGGTTATTGCAGATAGTGGATTGAAAATCTCAGAGGTGCTTTGAGGACTGGACGTATGTCAAAAGGACCGAATTAGGATAAATCTCTCGTGTCCAACATCTTTCTGCTCCCTTGGTGACTTTGTCTTTAATTCTGTGCTTTAAGTTTTAATTTTAAAAAGTGACCAATTCACCCCGTCTTGGTTAAATCCTACACTAACATATTTGTCTAAATTATAAATTCATATATAATCTAATGATACACATAAGTATTTTAGAATGTATATTATAATTAAATTATTCATTTAACTTTTTTAACCCAGAAAAAAAAGTCAACTAAGTTTTATATTAATGATAAAAAATAGTATGAGAAATGGTTTTAGTCAAAACAAAAGTACATATTGTTGAATGATAATACCATACATAAATACATCATACATTCATGGACACACCGATATATATTATCGGATAAAAGAGTAAAAATAACTTGAAAGTTTTGTGAAATTGGACAGGTCATATGGAAGTTATTGAGGGATCATCTTGGATTTGGAAGTTTTAAAATGAGGCATTTTCACCCTTGTTGTTAAAAATCATAACGTTGATGGTCAGTTCCTCAATGGAAAGACTACCAAAGTTGATAAACTTTTCCATTGATGAACTGATAGTCAACATTAATTTTTTTAATGGTAGGGGTAAAAATGATCCATTTTAAAACTTTCGGGTTCAAGATGCCCTTTCAATAACTTCCATGTAACCAGTATGATTTCAAAAAACTTTCAAGTTATTTTTGCCCTTGTACCATATATTATCTTGTCATTTTTCTCACGACAAGCATTACAAGAAGTTTACCATTTAGCAATAATGTTGTTACTGTTAGTGTAAGGATTTGACCAAGATGGGGTGAATTGGTCACTTTTTGAAATTAAAATCTTAAAGCACATAATTAAAACCAATATCATTGAGTTAGGATGATGGACACGAGAGATTTATCCTGGTTCGGTCCTCTTGACCTACATGCAGTCCTCAGAGCTCATATGAGATTTCTAAATCCAATATCAACAGCAACAAGAGGCTTCACAAGCCTGTACAATGGGAACTCACTCCCCCTTACACTTTTTACTAAAACAGAGTGTCACACCCTCTGTTTTCCAACTCAAACTTAGCCCAACAGACACAAGGTCCCAATCTTATGTTTCTCACTGATTTATAATGAATGATAGCTAAATAAATTCTCTCAAAAGAGTGGATAAGAAATTACTAAAGCTTAGTGAATGTGTTTAAGAATTTACAGATAATGCAGAGAATGTAATAAACGTTGGAAGATTTTCAAAGTTTTTTCATCTCTTCTCTTTGTATTGAATGCCTGATTTTTTATAGTTGAGGAGTAATGAAGTAGCCATTAGACACCATTAATAACTGTTACTCCCATCACCAATTTTTTCGCTCTGCTATTAATGAAGCAATTAATGCAACTCGAATGAATGACGATGACGGCAGATGAACGTTAATGCTTTTTCTCCATGAGAGATTGTGTCTGCTTTATTCCTCATTTCCTAAGTCAATGTATCTGCATTTATGAGGGAAGATAGAATTAAAAAAGATTTAGCATAAATGAGGAAAGATTTGGTAGAGAGTAGGAAAATCTATCAGAGAGTAGTGCTCAAGCATGCAATTCCAATGCTCGAGTATTGCAATGTACATTTCAAAGAAAATCTCAATACTTTAAGTCAATGCTAGAGCATAGATTGAGAGTATTTGAAAAATGATCACAATGCTCAAGTACTGAGGCATAATGCTTCAAGTAAAATCAATGCTTTCAATTGGTGCTCGAGCATAGAAAGGATTCTGACAGCAAGCCATGTAGTGCTTGAGTATTGAATCGTAGTGCTTGAGCACTGATAATGCTTTTAAAAACTGCTCGAGTGTTTGGTGTAAGAACTGAGAAAATGTATGTTTAAAGTACTCAACACTCGAGCACTAGTGCCTAGTGCTCGAGCACTGAGTGTGCTTGCACAACATGCTGGAGCATTTTCAGAAAGTATGAGTGAATAGTAAAACTTTGAGCCTGATGCTCGAGTATTAGGTGCCAGTGCTCGACCATTGGTAATCTTCCAGTCACTACTGGCAGCATTTACTCACATCAATGCATGAGAAACCTTCTGTGATAACCCTTAACTAACCTCTTAAGCTTCATTTTATAATGATATGGAACCACTTTTAGGCCTCACACAACTTAGAATGACCAAAGAAGTGAAATTGAAAATTTCAAGTTTGGGGTTACTATTCATTTGGTCATTTTCCAGTTTTTGGCCCAACTTTGCAAATTCATCTCTAATTCTAGAAAAATAAAAATTGAGTGATTCCATTTTCTATTTGAAGCTTAGAAGATTCCCTACAGGGAAAAAATACTCATTGGCTCAAAATCTTGTCTAATTAATACATTTTATTGTGTGAAAAGTCACTGTTTATATGGTTATTTTTCATTTTTCCAGGTTTTTCTTCAAAATTTGAAAAAAAAATCATAACTCCTTGCACAAATGCCCAAATCCAGTGATCTTGAACTCATTTTAAAGCTTACCATATGAACTATTTTTTTAGAAAATTTCAGCTCATTTGGACATCGTTCACTATTTTTCACACCATCTCAAATTTAGGGGTTTGATAAGCTTGTTAACCTCTTTCTATGAAAATTTACCATTTAAACTTTTCCCTTTAGGCATGCTCAACTTGTTCAACTCATTGACACATGATTATACATGCATTCACATATATTTGAAGCATGCTTCCATATATCCTTAACTACTCATCATGAAGGAGTTTAAGCTTACATAACTACAATAACATTTAAACATAAAACTCCAAATATGTTACATAACATAACAAGTAATAACACAACATTTTGCATTCTTTAATCAACAACCATCTTGCCCTTACCCTTAATCGAGCTTCCACCTAAAATGTTTAGTTGGGGAGGAATGAGATTTTTGGAAATCCTAATACCAAAACTATCTAGAACACTTGTAAAAATGCATGACATCTTTTAAGCATAAGTTTGAATATGACAACATAAAATGCGCAACATGGAACATTTACATACATATGGCCATATCACGCAAAAGCACATATTCATACTTTCATCATCACAAATATTCAAAATCAAGTCATGCATAATTTCTAAAACATTTTCACAACAACTTTGTTAAGGTTAGAAGTTTTGCTACCTTGATAACTTAATTTCCCCTTGAACTTGAAGCTCTCTTGATCCCTTGAAAAATTTGCTTCTTGCACCAAACACTTGCCTACATAATTCATAGCTTAATGACCATAGATTACAAGCCATTACCAAGGTAAGAAACACTTGAAAATCACATTAAACTCCCTCTTGAATCTCACAAACCCTAGAATATCAAAACTTGCTTAATTGATTTTTAATGCCTCCCAAGACTTGTGTTCACCTTTACCCTACACAATTCCTCATTCTAAAGCCATTGAAGCATCAAAATCATCAAAACCACACTCCTTCCCCATTTTCCAGATCCGGCCGAGACATCCCCATAAGAACAACAAAGTGATTTTTCAAACTTCCAACATATATAACAACATATTCTTGATCCCAAAACACTTCTCATGCATTGTTTGGCTTGAAAACAACTCTTCCATATCAAATGGAAATTTGAACAGAACCTCCCCTTAATCTTTGTGCTTCCAAAATTTCATACAACAACCAAACAATCACAATATATACACTAATTTACTCCCTATCATGCAAGGAGTGTGTTGCAACCAATTATTTCCTCTAAATCCCTCTCTTTCTAACTTTAAATATTGAAAAAGAGAGGTTTAACCAAGAAACTAAACCATTAGAAAGGTAGAAGATGTTGCAAGGATTAAGAAACTAAACCATTAGAAAGGTAGAAGAGGTTGCATTCACATATTATTCTACCCTGTCAAAACCCTTGAAAAACGGGCTACCGACAGGCAATTTAGTTTTAGGGTATTAAAAATTACTATAATTTTTATTGATACTCTAGCCCTTTTCATTTCCTTAATTTACCCTTTGGATTGTCTAAAATTAATTTTTGAAGGAAATTATATTTTTAAAGGAAATTAATTCACTTTATTTTTCTATGTTATGAACTCAACTGATTGAGGTCTCCTAATACCTCAAATAATTATATTTTACTTTATGCCCTTTAAAATTCTATAGACAGAATTCTAAGTTGAAACTCAAGGATTCAGGACCCACGGTGTTGTTCAGTGAGTTCTGCTCTATCAATTGAGCATCCGTGAATTTTTCTGATATTTGGGTCAACCTTTGACTTTGACTTTGTCAAATGACCAAAATACCCTTACATTTTCTCTTAATTTACAAAATACCCTTACTTTTACTAATTTTTCAAAATACCAATATTGCCCTTGACCTTTAGCTCTTAATCTTTTTGTATAATGACATTTGGTTCCTTCCTAGGGGGTCACCCATTCTTCCATTACTCCAAGGTAAGTATGCTTAACTGCGGAGTTCTTATAAAATTTCATCTGCTAGGCCTAGTTTGGCTTTGAGCTTTCCAGCCCATTACATTCTTCTCTTTATGTGCCAAATAGCTCTGGGCCCTAATTCATTTCATAACTATCGGTTTAGCCTTTATTTCAGTTAACAACAAAATAATGGATATTACACCTTCAACACTTGAGCACTAAATCCTGGTGCTTGAGCATTGGCTTTGTTGCTGGCCTGCGCTGGAGCATTTCTTGATAGCACATAGAAAATGCTTCAACACTCGAGCACTGAGTCCTAGTGCTCGAGCATTGGCTCTACTCTCTACTTCTGCTCGAGCATAAGCTGACAGCACAGTCTGTAATCATGTTTTGAACTCGATGCTCGAGCATTGAGGTCCAATGCTCGTTTGTTGGCCATGCTTGAACTTTATGCTTGAGCATTGAGTGAAAGCATTGCATTTATGAGGCATGATGCTCGAGTATTGACACTACTTGCATCAATGCTGGAGCATTTAGTGACATCATTACATAACATTCTATGTTTTAAAACACAATACTCGAGCATTGAGTTCCAATGCTTGAGTAATGATAATGCTTTGACTTATTGCTCGAGCATTTTCATAAAGCATTGACTCATAATTTTGAAAAACAATCAGAGGCATGCCAAACTTAAGGATTCATGTTTCAAAAACAATTTTCAACTCCATAATTCCTTTAACACAAAAACATGGGTTTTGTTATCATCAAAACAAGGCATCAACAGTTACTATCCACTGAAAGTTTTACTATTTGCAACAACTCTATAAAGTCATCGATGAAGGTCTAACTTTTGGTGGTGGCTCATCGCTGAAATATTTTTTATAACATGATGGGAAAGAGAAAAACGAACTCCTAGGTAGCACAAAAGTGAATGAATAATAAAATCACCTTACACAAAAGGCCGTACAAACTTTGGCATAGTTGACAACACCATCAAATTCGTCATTGAATTGTGAGCTTTAATGGCATAAGCATCTACAGCTTTGTTTGCCTCATGATCACAATGGGCAAGCTCCACTCTCTAGTCATGCACTAACATATTTTAAACCTCTTGTATTAGATTATGGTCTGGGAGCTTAAAGGGCACTAGTTGTCTAAGAGAGTCTAGAACCTCGCAGCAATATCATTTAATGATAATCCACATCTCACCCCATTCCTAAGCAAGCTTCATGGACACCATAGAACATCCCTCATCTTAACTATAAAACTAGTTCTAGCCTTTATCATGAAACCATGGATGAAGGTCCCATCATGGTTCTAAAGGGACATGCACGTATAGTCCTATAAACCAATAGTATAACCATCAAAATTGAATTTACGAGATCCCAAAAGTAGGGGCAACCATTTCAATTGCTTTAGAGTTGTGGCCCAAGTTTGTAGAAGGTTAGGTCGGCCCCAAGCTAGGCACGTTGGGGAGAGTGCTATGATCGCATTTTCACCAAGCATGTTTCCTTGGAAAACCCTCTGGTTATGACTTAGCCATAAGTTTCTACATACCATCTCGTGTAAAAATGTTCTTTCTAGAAAGGTTACTTATCCCCATAATATGCTGTTTAAAAACATTAATTATGATTGATTGAAGTAAAAAAACATATCTAAAACCTTTCCAATGCCAAGGAACAAAGAAAATTCTTCAATAAAGAATTTCATAACAAATGTTTCTATTATGCAGTGGATCACATGTCATATAAATTAAATCCTAAGGTAGACCTCCAACATCCACCAAAATAATATTTAAGAGTTTTAATATCTAGACAATGCTAATAACAAAATGGGCACTAATATGACAATATACAACTCATTAGCACATAAACACAAGGGCTACACTTGAAAATAACAGCTCACAATCTACGCCTCAAGCGCCTTCCCAGAAACTTCGGTTCGAAAGTTCTCACTTGAAAAGCACTCAGAAATAACCAATAAGACAAAAGTCTCAGCAACTAACTTTCATGTTATAAAGGCATACAAGCAAGCGTTAATAAGATGTTTCATAAATTCATTGGTATGAAGATTCCTCTTCAAAGTATGCCATAACCAAAGTTAACAATTCCCATTCCCAACTTTTCAAAGCATTACCCACTAATCCACATAACAATATCAACATAATGACCCACCCCACATCAATTCAAACCACTATTTATCAAGATATTGCCATTTTGACATCTTCATCATAGATGTCCCACATTTATTCCTCAAGTTGCAAGGGTAAATATTTTATTTAACACATTATATTATCTAGTCATTTCAACATCCTTTTTAATGGATACCCCATAATGGCCACTTCTTTCTTCCTTATTATTATCCGGCCTTATCTCCTTTGACTAAACATATGGCTAGAACTTTCCCATGTTACTGGTTGCTATCTAACAAGCTCACTAATCAAGTGATGTGCACTAGCTAAAGTCCACAGGGCACAAGATGAGACTATGATTCCCCCTCTTAACCACAAGGTGTCATAGGCTCTTCCCTTTATAACCATAACGTGTGATGGCTATTGTAATATCCACCCTTTTCTGTAAACTAACATAGAGGCCAAATCGTTAGTTAGAAGATAAGACAAGGCCCAAAAATAAAAGTACAAAAAGAAAAGATGTCGGTGGACCAAAAAGACCCTGGTCAGTTTAGTCCTAAGGCTTTGAGATTACTAAGGATGTAAGCCAGGGACATAAATATCATTAAGTATAAAGACCAAGGGCAATATGGTCATTGGATAAAAAGGGGCCAAACCAGTAGTCAGAAGTCAAGTTAAAACCCACAGATAGAAAGAGCGGAAAAAGTTGATGCCGATGGGCGGAATAACCCAAAGTCAGACTTGGCTCAGCGGAAATAATTTTATGGGAACTCCGTAGTTAAGCGTGCTCGTCCGGGAACAATTTCAGGATGGGTGACCTCCTGGGAAATACCCAAGAGGATCAGAAACCAAAAGATCCAGGACGACAAAGTTAAGGGCAAAATGGGAAATTATGAAAAGTTAGACTGTGAAAGGGCATTTTGGTCATTAAGAGAAAGTGTAAGGGCATTTTGGTCATTTGACCAAGTCAAAGTCAAAAGTAGTTGACCAAAAATCAGAAAAATTCACAGATGCCCAAAAGATAGAGCAGAACTCACTGATTACCAGAAATTCGACCGATTGTTGAAATTCGGTCTAGATGAGGAGTTATGAAATTTTAAAGATTTAAAGGTTGAAAATATTTATTTAAGGTATCAGGAGTTCCCTAAGACCAAAAAGCAGAGTCTATAGAAACTAAGTGGAATTTATAGTATTTTACAAAATTATTGCCCAAAGTACGATTAAGGCGATTTTCCCGAAAATGAGGAAAAAGGCCCGAAAATCCCCAAAAATACAATTTATTACAAAAATTAATTTGGGACAATTTAGAAGGTATTTTGGGGAAATATGAAGGGCTAGAATATCAATGAAAAATATAGAAAATTATAAGGCCCTAAAAATGATTTATTACAAAATTGCTCGTTTTCAGGAATTTTCGGCAGGATAATATAATCCTGTAAATTTTGGGATGGATCAAGGGACAATTTGAGGATGATGATTTTAATATATTCAAGAGGGAATTATGAAGATTAAATGAGGAAGAAAACATCTCCATAAAAGTAGAAAAAGATTTACCGGAATAGAGTTATGTTCACCGGTAAAAAGTGTAATCGGTAGAAGTAACCGAATGGAATTCGGTTTGGTTAATGTAACCAAACCAAGATCAGATTTTTAAGCCTCCATGATGATATTTTTGACTAGCCAATGAGAGTGAAACAAATGTCTCATGTGTGGCTAAATCTTAGCCCTTGGATTTCATGCTTAAATCTTAACCATCCATTCCATTTTAAGGAGTTTTATAAATTTGTCTTTCCCTCCATTTCTCCACCACTT
>JANTPZ010151254.1:2528-30140 GCA_025593235.1 Vachellia pachyceras | reverse complement strand
CCCCTCCGGCGACGCTCGTGGAGTTCACGCTCGGTCCAGCAGGTTCGAAAGACTTCTACGACGTTAGCCTCGTGGATGGGTACAATCTGCCGATGATGGTGGAAGCAAATGGAGGGTCAGGATCATGCGCAACCACCGGTTGTGCGGCGGATCTCATCCGGCGGTGTCCATCCGAGTTGAAGGCAGACGGCGGCGACGCCTGTAAGAGTGCTTGTGACGCGTTTGGGAAACCGGAATATTGCTGCAATGGCGAGTACGGTTCGCCGTCGACGTGCAAGCCGTCGATGTACTCGGAGATTTTCAAATCGGTGTGTCCAAAAGCGTACAGCTACGCCTACGATGATTCGACGAGTACCTTTACCTGCGCCGGAGCTGACTATACCGTCACATTTTGTCCTTCTTCTTCCCCAGGGTAGATTTCCGCTGTTCATCACTTTTTTTTATACTTTTTAAAAAAATTCCCCTCTCTACTCATCCCATTACCCCTCAAACTCAACTTTTTCGCAATTTAAAAATATAGCATTTTTATCAATTAAAATGGTTCTAATATTTAATAAGGGTTAATGTTTTAAAATTGATTTTTTAATAGACTATTTTTCATAGGAAGATTGATAGAAAAATATTCCATTAAAATTTAATACCTAAAATCTCTTTATGCATCCTTTTTTTTCAACTCTCGGTCAATTTTATGTAAGGAATATTTATATATTTTTTGAAAATATATACTGCACATGATAAAATAAGTTGGACTTTATTCAATATTTCATTGATATATTTTAAATCGGAGAATGTGGTCATACATTTTATTTGGGAAAAATAGGAGAAAAGTTCTAAGTAGAAGTTTTATTGGGGTGAGAGATCCTGTAAATTTTTATATAACAAAATTCTATTTCAACTTTTTTTAATTTAGAAATTAAAATTTTTAATGTGAAATCACTGTTAATGAATATTTTAATTTACCAACATTTTAAAAATGTTATGATTTTAACAGAAAAATAGCCAGAGTTTTATATGGTTGAAATCAAATTGAATGGTTGGCATAGATATTATTTATTTTACGATAATTTAAAGAAATCAATATTAAGCTTGAAAAATTAATGATAAAATTGCTTCTGATTTTTTTTTGGAAAATTGACATTAACATTATTAATAGTTAGTACTTGTAAATAATAATTCAGCAAACATTTGATAATAATTTCTCTGATTGAAAATAATTTTATATTGTCTAAAACAAAATCTCCCTCAAATTATGAACTCTCTTTAATTAGAAAGGGGCAAAATTAGTCTTGTGTCCAATGAACCGACCACTTCATTTTAAACGGATTACTCTACCACTACCCTAAAAACATTCTATCCGGTGAGAGAGAAAGATAAATAATTAAGAGAAATGTATTTGATTTACAAAAGATGACACTTTAAATATTTTTATTGGGTAGATCATGATATGACACTTGAAGAGTATCTAAATAAATGTTCGTAATTGGTTTTTTTTTTTTTTGTCATTACAGTCTCAAATCTGCATCAATAGGAGTGGACGCACAACAATCAGTGGAACAAGCAGCCATGACAACTTCTTCTTGGATTGCAAATTTGGCTACTGGAGATTCCACTTCAATCCGTCACCATTCAATCTCTTCATTTCTTCTTCTTCTTTTGCCTTTTATAATCTTTGCTCCCTTCTATTAACTTTTTGCCCATTTCAAAATTCTGATTGAAGATTAATTAGTATCCCCCTTTATTTCTTGATGTTTCTGTAAATTATTATTTATTATGACCCTTTTGGATTTGGGAAGTGGAAGGAACAATGAAGGACTTTTCTCAAATTCATTCAATGAAAAGAAGTCATTTTCCAGCAATTTTTTAAATGTCATAAAAACCATCATAATTTCCGAGAAAAATATTTACATGCTCTCGGAGTGTCACATCATCTATAGTCTGCCCAGTAAAAATGTTTTTAAGGAGATCTCATATCCTATAAATTCTTCTAATTATTTCTTTTTCCATATTAATATTTATTACAATGGGTTATGAAGAAAGAGAAATAATTAGGAGAAATTTATGGATATGAGATCCACAACAGAAGGCACTTGTAATATTTTTATTGAGTAGAGTATGAATGACATGACACTTCAAGAATATGTAAGTATTTTTCAGTTGACTAATACTTAGGACTCATTTGGCATTAAAAAAGATAATTAATTTTGCAGAGTAAAAAAGAATACTATTTCAAACTCTTACTCTCTGAACAATAATAAAAGTTAATGTGAACATTATTAAAGAATGAAAATAACAATATCATACATTCTTGAAGGCATATGGCGTCTTTGATTTCATCTTCCCCTAAATCAAAGCCAATAATTTTCTAAGTAGCCAATCACTGAACTGTTTGAGAGATACTATTTCACGATTAATCAATTGGATGATGAATTAATACTGCAAACATAATTTGGCGTCTAACAGTATCAAAATCAGATAATACTGCACAAAAATATGTTATTTATTCTTGGATAGCTTCTTGAAAGGGGAGAAAAAATTGTCATAAAAACCATAAAAAAGGGGAAGTAGTAAAATGTAAACCTCAAATCTTGTGTATTACAGGGAGTTAAAAAATGAGTTATATATATTTTTAAATAATTAGTGAAAAATATGATTTATTAGACATTTTACAAAATATGATAAGATGAGGCCAGAGACGCCTGTATTCCAGAAAACTTTTGAACTATATTCTTCTGGATAATACAGTTACAGTGAGACTAGGAACTGTTAAACTCAATTATTTAAATTGAAGTAATCAAACAGTACGAAGATAATTTTCAAGAAAGTTGCGTGTATGTGTGTGTGTTGAACTATTGATTCTCAGGTCACTATCATTATTATTTATTATATGATCAAATTATGAACATAGCTCTATAGAATTGTTATCAATTAATTCAGGATAAGCATGTTTGGGATAAGAAAAAAATGTGAATGGGTTTAAATTGGATAGCAGGGATAGGATATTTTAAAGGTTAAAGACTAAACCCTAATCTGAAACCTTTTTAGGAATGCACGAAGGATGCCAATTAACCTTGCATTTTGTTTTGCGCACGCAAAAGACAGATGACGAAAAGGATTTGGAAATTTTGAAAAGGCTCATCACTAATGTTTCCACGCCAGCTAATTAAAGTCACATAATTGTAGTTTGGATTAGGGTTAAGATGCACCAAGCATCTTTAAGTATCTTTTACATGCATCCAATATATTGAAGTATTTTATATGTAAATTCAGTATCATAAAGTATTTTTTGTACCTTAGCGCTAGATGCATCTAAACTTATTTTATGGCACTTAAAAAATATTTCAAGGAAATGGATGCATAAAAAATATTTTAAAGTGTTAGACTCAGTTAAAAAAAAATGCTTTAAGATGTTATATGCACCATAAAATACTTTATGGGAAAAAATAGCTTGAGGATTATGCCAATTTATAAAATTGGTTTTAGGCCTAAAGTCAAAGCAAATTTCTTGAAAGAAAATGAGAAGTGCAGTTAGTCCTGGAAAAAGAGGAGATTTAGGAAATTTCTGAAATGTCATTTCCGGAGAGGATTTGAGATAGAGAAAATTATGAGAAGTACCTCATTAATTATGGGAATTTCTTGCAGTGATAGATTGGTCAAGTGATTAGATATTCCCAAAAAGAATTTCCAAAGTTCTTCGACTTAGCCTCCAAGTAAAGCAAATAAGGGAGAAAAGGAATTAATTAAATTGAGAGGCTTAGAAGTATTCAAATACCAGTATCAATACTCCGTAGGGAAAAGTATAAAGAGGATGTATTTATGAAATAAAATTACTTGACATGAACTTGGATTATCATACACCAATGGAATATGGAAGACGGACTTAGTAGGCAAGTTTCTTAAACTTGCCCACCAAGTTATAAGGCTTCCAAAGGAAGCCAATTAGTGGCTATAAAAGAGAGGAGGCCACAACTGAAAGGGGGAAAAAGTGAAAGGAAGAGGATAAGGGAAAAGCAAGAGCCAAGGTGAAATCCGGCCAGAACTTGAAGCAAGTATCCGTTTCTTATGCAAACTCTTCCTATTCTTCAATTCTCTTGCCTCTATCCTTGGTTTAATCAGTAGAGAGGAGCAACATCACAAAGGATCCCTAGAGAGAGAAAGTCATCCAGAGTTCGAATTGGACAAGGTAATATACTGCTTTAAAGCTTGCTGGTAGCTAGATCATAGTTATTTCGAGTTGTTTTGGAATTTAGGATTTGGAACCATATATGAAGCAGTTGGGTCCAAAAAGTGAGAGGACCAAATTAAGGGGAATGATTTTGATGTTATGCAATGGTCAGAAAGAGTTTTAGAAGCATTGGAGATGGAACTAGGAAGTTAGAATCCCCAAAAGAGCTTAAGTTGACATAATGCATTAAAAGGAGTAATTGGGTAAAGCGATTAGGAGAGCCTACGGAGCTCAGAGGCTTTTAGAGAAGCAAGTTGAGTAGAGTAAAGTGTAACAGGTAGCGGTTTTACTAACTCGTGCATTTACATGGGTTATAATTGTTATTGTGATATTGTTTTGCCATGAGTGTTCATTTGAATCGGTTATGTAATGTTTGAACATGTATGTAAATACTTACTTATGTTGGCCCTTGGCCATATATTAGTCCAGCTCAATTTAGTTGCATGCAGTAAGGTATGCTCGTAGTCATGGCTAGATAGTGATCATGCATGTAGTAAGGTATATCGGTCATACATGTTAATGTAATTCTCATCCTCCTCAAAACAATAACCCTTCAGGTCAAAGCTCTGAACAAGGTAAGAGCAAAGAAAAGGAGTGCTGAAGAAGCAGAAGTGGCAGTTGTTGGGTTTATATTTTAGAATTCAAGTTGTAATTACATGATATTTGTGTATATGCAAACCTTGGCATGTGAAGGACCCCTCGTTTTGGTATATGTAGTCGAATGTGTATGATAAACTGATAGGCTGTTAGGATTGGACCATTGTGGCTATTGGATTATGCGTATATCAATAAACTTGCATTTCTGTTATTCTGTCGAATTGCTCTCTAACCATGTTCGTTGCCGCAAAGGACATGGTTGGCCGCGGTGAAGTGCACCCAAGACAAATTTCTCGTTGTATTTGAGGAGTTTGCCGCAGCAAAGGAAACCCGAGAGGTTTTCTCACGGCTTTGAGGTAGTTGGCCACGGTGAAAGGTAAGGTTGGCAGCAGCAAAACCCTTCAAAGGCCAAGTTCTGAAAAGCAAGTGGGAGGTGAAAGTTTAGATTCTTGCAAAATAATCATGTATGAACTTGGCTGAAGGTGAACCTTATGCCCCGTAAAAGAGTAGAATGAATTTCAATCAGATGCTTTAACCATATCAATTCTACTTATCTAGAATTTGACAGTTTTTCCCAAGTTGGTTTAGCAAGGGCATAAAGATAAGAAATATGTTTTAAGTTTTTATTCGATCCTTTAATTCTAGATAAGTATCCGAATGGTTAGTTAAGATTGCTGAGGGTTTTAAGGGTAAGATTAAGGGACCCTACAGCCTATGGCTGCCAAAGCATCAACAACATCATTAATTTTTAGCAAATACTCGTTTATAGAGCTATTACCTTTCTTATTTGACTTCAGTTGAGTTTTCAACTGTTGCTCCTTAGCTTTTGTCTAAGAAACAAAATGTTATTTTCTCCCAAATTTGGAGAGAAGATTCAAAGCCAACAACTATGGCGAGAAGGCCTTCGGACATTCAACAATACATCCAAGACATTAAGAGTTGATCCTGCTTCTGCCAGGCAAGAAACTCTGGATTGATTTCAAATCCTTCTTCGTTATTTGCAGCAGTGATATATCTTGTAGGTGGCTTGACTATCGGATGTATTAACTTCTCCAGTCCATGACCTTTAATGGCAATCCCTATCTGGTGGCTCCAGAGGAGGTAGTTATGTTCCTCCAATTGGACTGAAATCAAATGTGTGAAAGTCACAACATCAATTCTCTGTTGCAATTGAGACAACATGAGAGAAGAATTTGCCATGGCTCCTAAGATTTCTCGCTCTGATACCGTGCAAGAGTTAGAGAAGAGAAGAACAAAATAGTAAAGCCTTGAATGAATTCTTAATGATTAATGACTGAAGTACATGATAACATGCCGAGGATAAAGCAATTAACTTGTGTACGCATGTCTAACACAGTTGGTTACAACTATATTACATAATCTATTCTCTAATAGAGTTGCCAATCCTCCACATCATGTTTTGCTTGAGCCAAACTTGAAAACCATAAAAGAAAAACCTCGAAAAGACAAGGGCTAAAGGGTAGTTTTTCCTCGAAAGTGTTTTTAGAAGAACATTGAGTGCCTAAGTATTTTTTGCAGCAATGTCATGCAAGAAGTTGCAAAATTGTAGCATTGTCATCCTGCCTAATGAATCCAAACAGTTGACAATTAGTTGACCAATTATGTTGATGTGGCATGCTTATGTGACATATACGTCACCTTTTTATTTAGGTTAATAGGCATTTTTGCTTTGAAGTTTTCGTGAAAGAGTTGTGGGCACTAGAAAGTTGCAAAATTTTAGCAATGTTACCCTACTCTAACAAACTCAAATGATCAACTGTTAGTTAACCAATTATGCTAAAGAGATATGTCTACATAGCATCCACCTCACCTTTTTCACAAGTCATATTTTTGGTCAACGTGTTTTTCCAAAGCAAGTTTACCAGTTAAAAAAATTGAATAACGGAGTTAATTTGGAGATTGGGATTTGTGAAGCTGTTGTATTCTACATCATTCACCATCAATCTTCCTATTTGCCTTTGTTGGTTCTTCCACCTTTGTCCTCAACCTTGCGGATGATAGATATTAGTGTGTTTTACTGAACAACTTTTATGAGGAGTTTTCCTGTTATTGACCTTCTTCTATTATGTCTTCTTTATTTTCTTCCATTGTAGCTTCTAGTTTCTTGAACCCAAAATTTTCATTTGCTTTTTCTGGACTTGATGATTTTTTGTTTTGCTTTTGATTTTAAGGATCCGAGTTTATGGTTTATGGATTCTTTTGCTTATATATGTTTTAATTTATGGGTTCTTAGTTTTTGTTGATTTTTCAATTTCTTTCATTTTCCATTTCGATTTCTTTGATTGTTTGGTACTTGATAGAGACATCCCAGATATGACATTATTCAATAAAAATATGACTTACAAGGTGTTAGGTGATTATTGCACCCCTCGAAAACTTTCTAATACCCACAACTCTTCAATGTAAACTTTCAAGTAAAAAATGCCTTTAAACAAAAGAAAAAGTTATGTGGATACCACGTATAGCATCCTATCTCTAAACTTCATAACTTCTTTTTAAAACCCTTTGGATGATAAACTCAATATGAAATATGAAATTTCACAAAGACAACTATTGATGTTATAAAAGAGCGATGTTATTTTGGAAAACATTTATGGACACTATAATATTGATAGAAAAGAAGGCAAGTACATGTAAATGCAGTCATGGTTTAGAAAAAACCAGCATTAGCTAAGTATCTTAATATTGGTTAATTAAAAGAGTTGATACAATCACACGTAAGGAAAGCAATAAACACGTTCCTACAGCATTTATAACAAATAATGGATCTTTGCTCCAAGAATCTAGCCCCGACCAACAAGTACTACAAACAAGTACTATATCAAAACTTCAAAGGATAGATCTTTCATTCAAATTAAGAAAAACTTTGAACTCTCAAGCCAATACGATCACCACGGTGAAACAACCATTTGTCGCTGCTTCGAGAGAGACAGAAAAATTCTTGAATGGGCCTTCACGGCGAGAGACTCAGCATGTTTCAAAATTTAACACAGTCATAATGATGAGAAGCACAACGCGAAAACAAATAAATAAAATGCAGAAACTCATGAAATTATGTCCAATATCTACTATTTTCAAAAATAGACAAATAACATGAGGCCGAGTACTTCACTTCACCAACATAAACCCATGAGCTAAGTTCTCTCATCTGACTGGTAACTCAAAAAGCTCTGTGGTATGTTACGAACAAGCCAAAGTCTTGTAGAGCACATGACGGACCAAAGGTTCCATATCGATAGTCTAAGAATAACAATCATTTAGACCGCATCTTAGAGTTTAGACCGCATCCTTTTTTTTTTGGCCAGCACAATCTCTTAGATGACATCTTTAATGTACGATTTAAAGGATCTGAAATTTTAATTTTAGTTGTTCATTTTCATTATTCCTCTCATGCTAACTAGCCCATTTCTTCTTCCTTAGACCCCTCTCTCTAAACCAACCCTATCTCTAAACCAACCCTATATCTTTGGGTTCCAGGCTACAACAACCCAGCAACGGATCCATTGAGCAAGATGACGAGAGCATCAATTTCTCAGATCTAGAGGTAGAGTTTACTTTAACTCGTGAACCATTTGATGACAGGGATTTTTATTTTTGTGCTTTTTGAGATTTCTTAGATTTGGAGGTAGAGAGTTTGAGTTTCCGTCCTCAGTGTTTTTTGTTTTTTCATTCTTAGTGATTTTGTTTTTCCAGCAATGGATCCTCAAGGAACTCAACAAGGAGTTCTGCTGCAACGGCAATGTTGTGCAGGACAAGGAGCTGGTCACAATTCCTAGCTTCCCACTCGCGATAGATCTCCGACTGATCCGCGTTCCCGAAGCAGTCAACGGTCCGGGAAATAGTCGACAACCCCGATTACCTCACGTAGTTGGCCAGCCTTACGTTCCAAGCAAACGCCGTGCTTCCCAAGCTCAATTCTTTAAGCTTCTCCATATCTATCTTCCTCTACCCAAATTTTCACCAGCACAAACTTGACGAGCCAGATTAAGGCTCCAATGAGGACGACGACGAGGGCCTGAAACAGCTTGTTGAGGAACTTGTGGTTTTTTGCCTGGACACAAGTTTTCAAAAATACACAGTCCACAGGGCTATTTTCATAAAAATAACGTGTGTGTATCGATATTTCATCAAATACAAGGTGCTAGCTCGCAAACCTCGCGAATGCCTAGCAACCACAATCTAAGAAGGAATATGGTTACATCTATAATGATTTTGTAAAATCGTAAGTTTCCAAACCCCATAGACTTAGCCCTCATAGATCTTGGGAGAATTAAGTTGGAGTAAAATGAGTATAGGAAGGGTAAGTTGAAATCAAGGCAATGCACAAAATTTTAAATTGTTTTGTTCGATGTGGCAAATTGGTGCAACGCATCATTTCATTCAAGTATGTTCACCACAACAATTACATATTATAAAAGTTTGATGGACACACATAGGGGTGAAAAAAGATCAGATGATCTGTCAACGGCTTATGGTCTAACCTGTATTTGGTCTAATCACTAATTGAAAAAATGCACAAACCCAGATATCTTAGGAGGCTTTTTTTCCCTAAACAAGCCAAGTGGAGGCTCACGGTGGACTTATTTGGTCTGTCAAGTGAGCCTAAGCCTATTTTTTAAAAATAATATTATGCAAAATTGGATAAGGGAGATGTTGCACCCAAGACATGTAAGAACCCTTTTTTTTTTGTTATTATGCATTGCTTATAATTTTAAACCTTCTTTGCTTCATAATACAGGTTATTGAATCCACCTGAATTTTGAATAATCTCATATTTTTTTGTTTTACTTCCCATAACTTGGACATTTCACATTTCAAAAGTCTATTCTAATTATTTCTCCCTCTTCAACCATTTCCATTCATCACAACTCTTGAAAATAAATACTACCATGCACCACTTCCCAAATACACATCCAAGGATGTTCATGATTATAATGCCTCAAAATTCTTAGTTTGCACGTTTGTTTTGCATGGCAAGTTTGTGTGACTATTTAACTTTACATTTAGACGTCAAACTTCATCAACGAGCAGTCCACAAAGGAGCTTACTTACAGGCAATGCCGCAATGAGTAAGGGAAAAATGGAAAGGAAGATCATGGTCAAGGAAAACGTTTCGAGAACACATAGAATGTCATGCTATATTATACATTCTTGCGTGAAGATTTGATGTTCTAAGGCTAGTGACTTTATTTATCCGTGTTGAAGATTTGCTATATTATTATACATTTGATGTTTGTTTGATTGATGTTGTATTTGGTTTAATCTTGTTGGTTAGTTATGATATATTTTGGAAGGTTTTAATTAATTTTTGTGATTTAGGATTATTTTTTGCCTACTTAAATTCAGGCTTGTTTTCAGCTTGATTGAAGGCCTATGTCTATTTAAAGGCTTAAGCCTATTTTCTCATAAAGGTTTGTGGCTTGTTAGCGTGCTTATAAAAATAAAAAATGAACTAGTCTCTTTGTAGACTTTAGGCAAAGCCTATGCTGTCAAATATGCCTATAACATGTCACAAACCAGACTCAGGCTAACATGTTTCAAACAGGCCTGATCTGTCAAAGAAGAAGCATGATCTGATCTGATTTATTTTTAACCTTACAAATACAATATAATTCTCAGCATGAGAAATTTTGTAGGAGTGGTACACACAAAAATGATTCTCATTATTGATCAATACTGAGATAAACAGGGAAGACCTTTTCCTTTTTAAGAAAATAAATAGTAGAAGAATGTATGCCATTTCAACGCACTACCAAAAAAAATGTCATTTAGTGACGGATTTTCCGTCTCTAAAACGAGGGTCGCTAAATGGAAATTTTCTAATAGAAAATAACCATTTAGCGATGGATTTTTTCGTCGATAAATGACATTTTTCTGACAGTGATATATATATATATTTGTGGACTAAGCTGCAAACAAAGTGTTGTGTATATCATTTCTTTTTGTAGGAAAGTATGTTTCATTCAATATCTTATGTAATTTTCCTTTATAAATGGTTCTTTAACAATAAAGATGTGGAGTGGACGACAATTCAACATGAGGTGGCTGTTATGAGGATCCGACGTTTATCTTCCTATCTATCTGGTTGAGATATGTTCTTTTTGGATGAAAGATGTATAAAGTTTTGGATTTATGACATGGCTGGCACAGTGGCGCTGCACATTATGTTATAGTACTTGTATTACTTTTTATGGTTATATAATATTATTTTCACTTTCATTTTTTTAATGTTGGATAAGTACGTGTATTTACAGATAACGGAATTGCTATATACTGTTTTAAGTACTAATTATCAAGAAATCGTATTGACAAATGAAGAGTATAAATATGTTATCTTTTTTGTATTAAAACTTGTTATTGTATACTCATAAGTTGTTATTGAATTTGTTGGTAATTTACACTTTAACCCATATAATTACATTGGATTTGGTTATCATCATTTTGGTATGCGCCTATTAACAATATGTTCAAAGGTAATAAATTTTTTTAGATAATCTTCTTTGATATTCGCCAAAATTGTCATCTGCTATTCAGAATCTTCTTTTCATCAATATTCTTACTTTTTTGCGTGCAACAAAGTGAGAAGCTTTTTAGAATAATATAGGTTTACGTGAGTTATAATAAAGAAAGCAAGTGGGGGATATAATGAAGACTTAATTTTGAGTCAAAAGCTAGAAAGAACGTACCCCATTGGTTGGATTAACCTAATTAAAATTGAATTAAAGTGGATGATTCTTAATGGACACACACACATTATGACTTGGCATTCTTAGCTCTTACGGAAGCATATTACCTTAATTGCTTTTGATTGAGGATTGATCTTGTTTGCCTTTTTAATATATGTGAGTGGGATGATCTCTCTTGCCATTTTAAGAGGGAGCTAAAGACAAATATGAGACCGTTCATGCTTTGTTATTTCTTTAATATGAAGCCAAGTGATACTTTATTTCTCATAGCACAACTTGTCACTGAACCCACTTGGAAAAGCAGTGGAGAAGTGTTTTTACAATTTATGAGGTAAATATGTGAATGTGATTATCTTGATTTGCGAAAAAAATACTTTTGAACGTGCATTTGGGAAGCATAAACGCTGTCCCAAACAGGCACACGAACATTTATGTTATCAATGTAGGAGTTAAGATGTAAAAATACTTACGAACTCGTATCCAATGTGCACCCAACACCATAAACTTTTTATGTACAAAAATAACCATGAACGTTTTATTTGATGAGCCCCACAATATTAAAAAAATTAAAATCATTCAGTTTTTAAAATTTCCAAACCTACCTTTGATTTATTTCTTCACTCCTTATCTCCTTTCTCCTTATCAGAACCTTCCCTGCACTTTCCCCATCTTCAGGTTACCTTAGCATATGTTGACAGTGTCATCCTCCACTAACCATGGCAGTGGCGAGGTCTAAGGCATGGTAAAGGAATAGATGAGATGAGTTGTGATTAACTATGCACATAAAAATATAACACACGATCGGTTGTGATTAAAGAACTTGATACAATGGATATAAGAAGTTTAATATAAGTATGATTCTTATTTTAATATTGGGTTAAGGTGCTCCCATGATTTTACCAAAAGTGTATTCAATACCATATACTTTTTAGAAGAGTAAAATACTCATGAACATTCAAAATGAGATAAAAAAATGTTATGACCATTCAATATAATGTACCACTGTTATTTTTTGTTGTGTGGTCTACACTATTTTTGCATATGTATATGTAATGGTGTTAGCATATATTTAACGATCATAACATTTTTACTCACATTTTGAATCTTCATGGTATTTGATACTTTAATAAAATAAATGATATTTGATACACTTATGGTAAAGGCTCATTGTTGATGCTTTGTTTTGATGATAACAAAATGCTATTTTAAAGTTCGTATGGCAGGATTTGTAAATGTCTTTGAAACTTTGAAAATTGGTTTTATAGTTCAAAACTTGAGTTTGATGTGTTTGAAACTCAAGTTCCATGCCTTTGACTTCAGAACTTTCAACAAAAACTCGAGTTTCAGCAAAGAAGTTTTGATGACTCGAGTTTCATCTTCTCACAACTCGAGTTTCACAAAGTAAAGCTTTCAAAATATTTTACAAAACTCGAGTTCCAATTTCATAGAACTCGAGTTTTATGCTTAAAACTTCTGCCTAGGAACTTCATGAGACAGAACTCGAGCTTCAAGTTTGAAGAACTTGAGTTTATTCAAAACTTTCAAAGCAAACTCGAGTTTCCAGTTTCAAGTCATGACAACTCGAGTGCCATGTCTACAGAACTCGAGTTTCGAGCTTTTGAATCTCTATGAAAACTTTACTGCATGAGAACTCGAGTTCTAGAGTTTTACAACTCGAGTTCCAAAACGGTTTTACAAAACTTGAATTGAAAATTGGAAGTTTTGACATTAGAGTTTTAACAACTTGAGTTCCATATTTCATAAAACTCAAGTTTCGTGCTTTTCTCAACTGATTGACCAACTCTTGTTATAAAACTCAAGTCATGCTTATTCAAAACTCAAGTTTCACAACATGACTTCATAACTTGCATTCTGAACTCGAGTTTCCAAATAAGAGTTCCAAAACTACATTCTGAAACTTCCAACATAAATTCGAGTTTCCAACTTAAAGTTTTCTAAACTCGAGTCTTGAATTAAGAAAACTTGAAGTTTCATTACATAACTTTTCAAACTGCTCAAGACTCATGAAATAGAACTCGAGTTATGAGAATTCTTAAACTCAAGTCCTACCTCTATCTGATAGCAGCTTCTGACACTAAACTTTACTTTTTACCAAATCTTTCCTTACTCATGTCTTAACTTTTAAGAACTTACCTGCCATCATAAATGCATGTATGCTAACCTATGAGCAGGAAAAGGTATGACAGCTGAAGATCTTCTACAAATGAGATGAAATTAAAACCTTCTCAGACTCCTCCGTCGTCAAAGGAACACATTTATTACAGCATTTAATGCACACCAACCAAAGACAATGGCTATTCAATTTGAGTAACGGATATTTGGCTCTCTCTAACGGACACATTAAATAACTTCAACTATAAATAGAGAAGCATTGAAGACGCAAGTAGACGACGACCAACTACGATATTTGTTCATACGCTTACTGTCTTATGTAATATTCAAAATACTCTGTGAGCTTCAATGATTAGCATATCTACTCTTTTGAGAGTTTAACCTTATGATTCATTCTTGTGTTTTGTGAAAAACTCAAGGCCGGGGCCTTGGGATTATTGGGCTGAGTTTGTCGATAAACAGAGAGTAAATGTCTCTATTTTCTTGTAAATAGTAAGGGGGAGTGTAACTCCTTGGTTGTAAAAGCTCGTGAAGCTAGATTGATTGTTATTAGTGAATTGCAAATCTCAGAGGAGCTCTGAGGACTATATGTAGGTCAGAGATTACCGAATCAGGATAAATCACCGTATCCATTCTTCCTCTACACTCTCGGTGACTTCATTTTAATTTCTGTGATTTAAGCTTTAATTTCAAAAAGCGACCAATTCACCCCCTCTTGGTCAAATCCTACACTAACACTCATAAGTATTTTTACATCTTAACCCTTTAATTTTTCCTAGCTATTGAATCTGATAGCAAAATGAGATTAAATAAAATAAATAAAAATATGTATAACCCACAAAAAAAAAATACTCATATAATTCTTAATATTCTAAGTAAAAAATTTTAATCTGTAATGTCAAAAATTTTATTTATTTATAAAAGTATTTATTCATATTAACATAATATAGAATTTTTATAACTCATTAAGATAATTGATATAACTTCTCATTCTAATTAATAATATGTATTATTTAGTAAATGGTTAAAGATTGAAATATAAAATATTGTTGATAATGAAGCGGCCGTAGTTCAATATTCTAACCATTTCATATTTAACCAATATTCATAGTATTTTTTTTTTAAAAAAAGAATGGGTATGAGTCACCGTTACTCGTGAGGACTGAGGAACCAGAGAGAATGTGTAGATGTGGGGTGAAAATGGATTGTTTGGAAGCCCATTTTAAAACACATGTTCTGTGGTAAAATCTAAAGTTTACCTTAAAATCTAGGTTTTATTCAAGTACTCACATTTTTTTCAAAATGTAGGTTTTGTTACAAAATTTAGTTTTTTGTCAAATCACACACTCTCTCATAATAAATTTTCTATTTCCTCTTTTTTTCTCTTTCCTTTGTCATACTTACATTTTGTCTTGGAATCTGTAAAAAGTTATTTTTACCATAACTTCCTAAACATAGGCACCGTTTGGATAAACGGTGGAAAAAGTGACTTTTTAGTAAAAGTATTTTGGAAAAGGAATTCTGAGTAGAAGTCAAAAGTGAAACGTGATTTATGTTTGGATAAGCGTTTGAAAAGTGAATTTTTTTAAAAAAAGTGAAACCGTTTGGATAAACTTTTGAAAAGTGATTTTTGGTGAAAAATTACATATTTATATATTCATATATTTTATTTTAAATATTTGTGATAATTCTGAGGATAAGGAAAATAATAAAAATAAGAATAGAGTAATTGAAAATATATGTACATCAAATATTAAGAAAAGAAAATTTCTTTCAATTAACTAGTAAGACCACACAAATAATTGCATTAAACAATTATTTAACTAACAAATAATATGAAATATTGTGCATACAGACTGCATTATCACAATATCAAGTAATAGGCAACTGTGGGCTACGATTAGATGAAGCAGGTCCAATTACACACCAAAATTTACAACTTCCCCTAACCCGGTGGTGTAATTACAAAAGAGCAGGAGTAAGGAAAAATGCCTCCTCCTTGCCTCTCAATATGCTTCATTTAGCAAATTTACTACTCATTTCTTCCTGTATTTTGAAATTTCAACCTCTACTAAGAAGGAAAGACATCTTTAACAGCTGAGGCGGCAGTCAAGTAGTTGAGCGTCATTCTTAAAGTTTCCTTCTCCCTTTTCAATCTAGTGGCGGTGTCCTCCAATTCAAGCAAAGCTTGCTGCTCTCTGGGCGTGCCATCGAATGTGCTCCCAACAAAGAAAGAAAAAGGAGTGGGAAAGAGGTTCCTTCTCAAATCCCCCACTTCCTTCTCCGATTTCCCTCCCAATCGACCAGGTAGGGCTTGGTGCGTACAAGGTTGGTGATGCAGAACCGCTCCTGGACTTTGCAGATTAAGAAGAAATGGTCATCGACAAGGTGCTCGTGCTTAATAAATTCATCGACGCAGCCAACATCAGCGATGCCAGAAAGAGCGTCAGAGTAGATAACCCCGAAACGGAGATTGGTCTGAAGGAGAGTGTCCATCATTATGTGGTAGTGGAACTCAAAGATTTGCAAAGGAAGGATGGCGCCGGGGAAGAGAACAAGGGGAGAGGGAAAAGAGGGAGTTCGGCCAGGTCATTTGATTTGGGGGAGTTTGTGTGGTGCTTCTCGAAGAATGACGAGGCAGAGCACAGGAGGGAATTTAATGGCTTGCCTTCTCCTACCGCGACGTATTCTAGCTTCTCGCCAAAAGCGGCTTCTGCTGGAGAAGGCATTCTGCACTGCCGCTGAACCAAATGACCACACAAGGTTCATATGCTTTTAAACTCTAAAAGCTCCTTTTAGTCTGTTCCACCGCTGAACCAAACGCTCCCATAGTCACATTTTCAAAATTTATGTGTTGTCTCAAAATCCATAAAAGCTATTTTTCCAACATCTATTTTCCAAAACCTAGGTTTTGTCTCAAACTCTGTAAAAGTTATTCTCTACCGGACTTCCAAACATGCTCTAAGGGCTTGTTTGGAAGCTATTTTGAAAATAGCTTTTACAGATTCCAAGGTAAAACTTATGTTTTGGAGAATAGATTTTTCAAAATAGCTTTTATAGATTTCGAAGCAAAACCGAAATTTTGAAAAATGATTTATGTTTGGGAAACTATTAGCTTTTATGGATTCCGAGGCAAAAAAGTTGGTAGGAAAGAGAAAGAATAAAAAGTAGGAAATAGGAAAGAGAAGAAAGAAAAAGTATGATAGAGGAAAGGGAAAGAAGGAAAAAGTAGGAGAGATGAAATAGAAAGAATTAAAAAAGTAGGAAAGAAAAAAGATGAAAAAGTAGGAAAAAGAGGAAAAATGAAGGAAAGAGAAAACCTAGGTTTCAAAACTAGGTTTTGTAACCAAAATAGCTTTTCTGAAAATTTGGTGTGCTTGGACAAAACCTAAATTTTGAGGTAAAACCTAGGTTTTGAAACCAAACCTAGGTTTCAAGAAGAGGAGGCAAACAAGACCTTTATGTATGTTGTTTTAGGTTGAGCTTGAGAGACATCCTCTCTTTTATTATGGGGAAAAAAGACTTACATGCTAGTATAGGTAATATGTTATGGGAGGTGATAATGTTTGAAATCCTATTGGGTTATTGTATATGAGCATATCTTTCGGCGAAATTCCAAACATTTGATTCCACATTCTAAGAATTCCAAACATTTGATTGTTTTAATTACACAAACCATCAAACTTTTGAAAACATGAAAGTCTATAATAAATTAGGGATTCATCGGCTAACTTGGAGTGATAGTGGTTTTATACCACAAGCTTGATACTTACCTTTGTATTCTAAAAAATAAATACCTTCTTTAATGAAATATGATGAAAATAGGAAACCCATTAAAACCAAAATGCAACAGTAAACACCTGGTCCATATTTACAAAATATTACACACACACACACACACACACACACACTTACACACTTTACAGAAACCATTACCCAAATGTTTCTTACGATGTTTTCTCCTGATGAATCTTGAAATAGATTTTCTTTGTTCTGATCGCTAGGGCTAAGGGCGGAGTCAGAACCCTGACTCCAATGGCGGAGCCACTTGATCCTCAGGGTGGGCATTTACCCCCACTGAAATTTTTACGTTGTATACAAATAATTATTATATTTGTATTATGCACTCACTGATCTTTAAGATTTAAACCCACTCAAATTATCTATACTAGCATGTTTGTTGTCATTTGCTTGAAAATAAAAAAGTTGCCCACATTACTATAAGGTCCTAGCTCCGCTACTGCCTGACCCATAGGGTTTAAGATAAGTGGGTTCAAGCTAAGTATAACTTATTTTAATATGTTTTGAGAAGAATTTGAACAAAAATTCAGTGGGTTCAAAATTAACAAATGAGTGGGTGTAAAATAAATCACATAGTACTAAAATATATCTAATTTTCTAAAAGTTAAGGGGGCGGTTGAACTCACTCAATTACAAGTTGGTCCGCCTATGATCCACATCCAATGACTCAAACAAAAGCGATAATCACAAACACAAGCATTAACATTGTGATCCAACACAAGTGTTCCCTCCTCCATTTGCTTGTTAACTTACATGATTTATGATTTACTAGGTAAGTATGCAAAATGAATTTTATTTCAACTTACGTAAACGTAATATTCTTTCAGAAACAAGCATCATATCATACTCAATATTTGTTTAATGGAAGACATGTGTGAGTCAATCGACACCTTACGTTTTTCCTTTTGGACCCAACTAATTCATTTTTTAACGTCTCCCTTCAAACGTAAAGTCGATCAAAAAGTCTGGCAAAAAAAAAGTCGATCAAAAAGAAAAAAAACCTTTGTTATAATAATTAGAATTATTTGAAGTTAGAACATAGTTTGCATGTATTCCCCTCTTATGTCTTCTAGGTCTGACACATTTACGTTTTATTTTCAGTAAAGTATGCATTTAGTTTTATAAATTTACAAGTTTGATTTTAATCCCTTAAATTTAACAATTGTATTTCTAGTATTTTATTATTAACACTGTTAGTTTCACTTAAAAAATGATGACTTAATAACTTTTCACTTTAATTCTACAATTAAATGTTAATAAAATATAAGTAAATTTTTAAGTATATTTTAATATTATTTCGTTATAGAATCATTGTTTGAATTCGTTGAATCACATTTTCTGTCAAGTGAAATTAATAGCATTAAAATAAAGAACTACACTTTTTAAATTTAAGGGACTAAATTGAAACTCGATGTAAATTTATAATATAAAGGTATATTTATTTTATTATTTTTATTTCTTTTTCATTTTGAAATATTGGATTTGAATATTGAAATATTGAATAGTTAAAGAATAGTTAAAATTGAATAGAAATATTTATTTCTAATTTATCTATTTAAATATATAAATTTAGTAGCTTTTATTTTATTTATATTAATTAATATTTAATTTAATATTTATTATTTTTGGAACTACTAAAGTATACATTTAGTCTTTTAAATATATTTAAATTTCAATTTGATTCTTTAAATTTAAAAATACACTTTTAATCTTTTATCATCAACGCAGTTAGTTTTACTTAGTAGAAAATGATAATTCAATCACTATTCTTATATTAAATATACTTAATTATTAATTATTTAATCTTCTTATTTTTATATTTTAAAATTTAGTCACATTTTATCATTATTTAATTGTAGAATCATTATTTAAATTTGCTAGGTTACCATTTTCCGTTAAGTAAAACTAACAGCGTTAACAATAAATGACTAAAATTGCACTTTTTAATTTTAAATGATTAAATTAAAATTTAAAATTAAAAGATCAAATGTGTACATTTTTCACTATTTTGAGAAGTAAAATCAAAATCAAGATGTTCCACAAAAAATTTGACGGTTTTCATATTGTTGTTCTACACATGAAAAGTTGGGCTTTCTATGGGGTCTGTATATGGGCTTTTTATTTGCATGTATCTCCAACATGATCCTTTAAGCTGTCAGGCCATTGGTCCAAACCAATGCTTAAGTACAAAACGGGGCGTTTTGGGTGAACCTTGTCTTCCCTGGACGTTCTTCCCTGGTGGGAGCCGGGATCCTTCTGCGCGTTCTACCTGTGGAGCTAATCACTTCTTTGTTTGCTGCAATTGCCGCCTCAGATCAGTTCGCTATCTCGACTTGTCGTTGAGTACATCCTCATCTTGTTGATTCATAATCAGGTATTGCGAATCACGATTCTTGGATAAATGACATTATCGGCTTCTTCTTGTTTTTTTCCATGGAAATGCAGTCGTTTACTGCGATAATTTGCGAAGCTGAACTGCGTCTACCGTTAACGCTCTGCCAATATGTTCATTGAGATATTTTAGAATCTTTATGAATTTAAACTGTCTCCATCTCTCAGGCTTGCGCACGATTTATTTATTAGGTCATCCGGCTTGAGTTTTTCGATTACAGTCAAATTCTATTAAGTTGAATAGGGAAATTTTTTTATTGTAAATAGACCAAAAGATGATAACGATACAATGCTCATCTTTTGCTCCAAATTGCTATACTCACCCTCAGAGTAACTTAACGGTCGAATTTTGCGTATGCGTTATCAGATATTTTACTTTCTATGACTCCGTAATGCCCCGCAATCTACGCATAGTCAATAGATACACTAACTGTTTAACGAAAACTTTGGATGCAAGAAATGTATATGGGAACCGAATCATTTTGATTCCTATGCTTATTTGACCATCTCTTCTCCATCCCTAATCTACGTTGTTATGTTTTGCATGTTACTTGTCCAAAGCTAAACCCTTATTTCAATCACTGTAATGCTGAATGAATGAATCAAAATTTTATTAAATATCATAACGCGTACTAGTCATTTTTAGTTTGTTTGTGCAAGAAAAAGAGGAGTGGAAGACAGAATGGAGGATGAAAATTGTCGGTGAATCTGAATATAGTTCTTACATCTAAGTTTTTTTGTTCTCGTATCTTTCTCCTTGTTCTTTGCCAATGAAAATGCTGTTGTTGTGAACCTGTTTTAACTTTTTAATTGAGGATTTCATTCGATATTTATTTTTCATTTTCCTTTTTAGAGCAAATTTGAGGTATAGGGAATGTTCATTCAATATCTATTATTCATTATTGGATGTGATTCCGATACAGTCGAATCGTCAGCTACATCAACATACAGTCTGTCTTTTTTAATTTGGATGTGTCTCTGCAACCTATGAGTAACTTCTCCATGGAGATTTTGAACTGAATTTCCTCTCATTAACTTGGCTAGATTTTGATTTGATTTGAACTTCCGTGGATGGTTAAAGGGCTTATTTGTAAATTGCAATCTTTAATTGCTCTTCTCATGACAAGTTCTTCATATCTCTAAACTTGCAATTATTTGTTTTTTACTTTTTCCTTTTCTTCTCAATCTTTGGCTGCTCTTTGCATTGGCAGAATTTTCAAGCATGACGCAGCTTTGATAAGTGCAAGCGATATGGTGGGAATGAAGTATCTCTGACGTGCTTTTGAATGTGTATTCTACATTGAACTGCAAGACGTATGGCGGCAGAAAACTTGGCGCTTCGCTTCGTGTCTCTAGAAGCTCACCTACGTGGCTAGCCGGAGACCTCTCTGACCCACGTGGCGACTGAGGGACATTACACGAGTCTATTGGAAATCTCAGCCTTCACCATCTTTGGCCCAACAAACCTGTCTTCGCCGACGCAGAGAGCATAGAAGCAATGAATCGTCTCACAACCTATCTAACATTTCCCAGAACCATTGCGTGCAGTTGCAGAACCTTCCATCACGCCTCCCCGAAACAATTTCCTGACCATAAAACCCATTTCGAACATGCTGGTACCTTGGCCTCGCTTCTCAAGTCTCGATCAGTTATCCGATTCCAAGGACCTGACACCTTGAAGTTTCTTCAGGGGCTGTTAACCAACGATGTACGCAGGTTTGGGGAACCCGTTGGTGAAAAAACTGCTAATTTTCCTACACCTAATGTACCAGTTGCGTCAGCTCCGCCTGTATATGCTGCGCTTCTAACCCCTCAAGGCAGGTTCCTCTACGACCTTTTTCTCTATAAACCACCCAGGTCTGAGACGAAGCTTGATAAGACTGGGACAGGACCCGGGACTGACACTGATGAACCGTTTAATTTGCTTGCCGATGTGGATACTTCGGTATTAGATGAACTTTTGGAAACATTGAAGAAGTGAGTTTCTTTTCACTTACAAGTTAATTTATTGTTCCACGGAGTTATTTTATTGTTCATCACGCTTTTTTTCAAGGGATGTTAGGATTGATTTTTTTTTTTTTTTTTTGTTTTCTGAATTGTTTACCTCAACTTGGTTATTGATTTGTCTTCATGAATCTGTTTTTCGAAGAAGCCACTGCAAATTCTGCTCTATAAGTTAACTATCATGGCCCTATCTCTATTAGCGATAGAAATCACGTTCATGCAAGTAACAAAATCCCTTTCACATACATTTTTATCTCGTAAATCATAAATTATTTTGGAAAAGTAATTTCCACTCCAAACATGCTGTTTTCTCACTCGAGGCCTTTGTTTTAATTATTCAGTTCAAAAATCCAGGACGCAGCAACTTTTCCGTTCAACTGTCATTTTACTTATGTGTTAAATGTTGCTGCCTCTGTATGACTGACGTGCGGGGTCGATCCGCAAGAATTTAAGTCAGCTATGTTCAGGATTCTGCGATAATAGCACTTGCCCTTTTTCTCTCTGTTTTAGCATACAAGTTCTGTCACGTTGGGTTGGCTTCTACTAAAACACATCCGTTTGTTTGGTGATTAACTTTGTTAGACTTCAAACAGAAAGGGAAAAATTTTTTACTTGCAGGATATGACAGGTGTCGATTAACATTAACTCACATTTCGTAGAACCTCAAAAATTTCCTATTTACTTTAGTTGGCAACTGGACATGTTTTTTATGCATAGTACAGAATTTGAGAATGAGACATATTAATCATAAAACCTACAAGAATAGATTGCAGAAACCCTAACATTTCGGTGGCACAGATACCGGCTGAGGTCAAAGGTTGAGATTGATAGTGTTACTGAAGATTTCTCATGCTGGCAACGCTATGGTCCTAGCCTTTCTGAGAAACTAGATGCAGATGAACCAGAGGCAGCTTCTGTTGGCTGGGGTGCTGGTGTGGACCTCTCCGCAACATCAGCTTCACGTGGGAGTAATTTTGGGTGGCAATGGTTCAAGGACCCCCGATTGGATTGTCTTGGTTTTAGAGGGATCTTCCCATCTAATGTAACACGTAAGTTATCTTTTTTCACTCCTTGTATATGGCTGCAATCTTTGTCATTTCAACCATATAAAGTTACCTTGTTCAATTAATCCTCTCATGTTACCTGACTCAGCACCTCTATGTGAGGTTGACAAAGAAACTGATGAAGCCAGTTATCTTTTGTGGAGAATAAAGAAGGGAATTGCGGAGGGATCAACTGAGATTCAAAAAGGTGCATATTTATTTCTAGCAGTAAACTATTTTTGGGTCAATCAATCCTTTGGTGTGTTAAATGCTGCAAATCATGTCCAGGTGAGGCAGTACCGCTGGAGTATAACCTTGTAGGCCTTAATGCAATTAGCTTTGACAAGGGTTGTTATGTGGGGCAAGAGCTCATAGCTCGCACGCATCACCGAGGGGTGATTCGCAAGCGTATAGTGCCTATTAGATTTGTCACTAATGATGTGAAAGGTAACATTTCAAAACTTCCTTGGCTTCTGTAGGATTATCTTTTTTATTGATTTTTTCTTTCTTCTCTTCTAGAAGTAGAAGACAAAGTTGCTCCAGGCTCAGAAATTATTGACACTACGAGTGGCAAGAAAGTTGGTTTCGTGAATACTGCCGTCGGATGTTGTGGGTTGGGGCTTTTGCGAATGGAGGCAGCTTTTAGAGGTTCTGGCACCTTGTCTGTAGAGGGTCAAGATAATGTGAAGGTTGAGGCAGTTCGACCAAAATGGTGGCCGTCTGAGTGGCTTGAAAATCATCAACATCACACTGCTTTTGCCTAGGATGTTTCAATGCTCTGTCCAAAGGCCAAAAGCATGCCGCTATTCAATCCTTGGACACCATTGTGTGAATTAATGTATTCTTAATATTTAAGACGTTCGTATTGGAAAAAGACTGGTAACCTCATCAAAAACACATCTGGAGGAGAGGCACGAAGATGGCAAATGGTGTTTTCTTATTCCATGAAGGGAATTGTGGTCTACCACTTTACCCTTGAGAGTTCTCCAAAGCTCTTGAGAACTACAAGAGCTTTGAATAACTATGTACTGAGGCATTAGAAACAAATCATTTGAGTAAGATTTTGTAGTTGTGCCTTTTCCAATTGCAGGCTTGTCACTCGATATATTGGTTCGCCAGAGTCTGAGTCATATTGCGTTTGTTTGGGGAGCCAGTTTGACCCCAAGAATGCATTCCACATCCACTTCTCCGTTTGGGCAAAAGAGGTTCATGTTTGGATACACAGGTCATGGAATGCATTCCACCGAATGTTATTACTTTACCCAACGGCACAAAACGGAGCTTCATCAAACACGAGTACGGAAAGAATCCCTCGGAGAACGATCATGTCACCTTGAAGCTTCAGCTGCTTGTCCTCATCCAAGTTCGCTTGCCTCACGCCTTTTTTTGCCTCAAAGCTCAAACTCAGCTCCGGGAATCCTGAGGATGAATTGAGATATAAAGAGCTCGTTTGGAAATCTTATCCCAGTCTTCCCCATGGAAATCTTATCTGTGTCTTAGCCATTGCAATTTTCTTCTTCGGTTTTTGTTTTTCTCAATGTCTTGCTTTCTCTGCTTCTTGCTCCTCTCTCTATTATTCCTTCTTCTGCTCTCTGTTTCCGCCCACGGTGGCCACCACGACGATGGTGACAGCGGCGTTGGCGGTGATGACGATGATGATGCCGCGAGATCGAAAGAAGACCATCCCAATTTGCAATCACAACCCTTGATTCAGGCTAAAATTTAGTGTCTGATTGTAATATTCTTTGCCACGTTCATCGTTGGGGTTTCACCTTGTGTTTGAAATGGAATGAGGGATGAGAGGAGAGAGACTTTATGAAAGTTTTGAGGAAGATAGAGTTGACTACGAGTATTGGGGATGGTGAGGAAAAATTGTTAGGTGGATCATTGGTGGGTCCCATGAAGTGAAAAGTAATCCACCGTGGTAGCATTATTGCCCGTGTTTAGAAAAATCTGTGATTATTTTTCACTAATTATATGAAAAAAAAATAATTATAAATCAATTATATGTATTAATGATATGCATGCCTTTTAAGTAATTTTTATCCAAAAGTCACTTCTCCAACATTTATTCAAATATAAATACATTTTACAAAAGTCATTTTGGCTAACGATCAAAATGGAACTGCATTTTTATCAACGGTTTATTTAAATATAATTTTTTTTCATTCTACCAAAAATCATTTTTCCCAACGATCATTCTTCCAACGAAGTTTCCAAACACACCCTTTAACTATATAAAATCATTTAATTTTGAATTTTAAATTTAAATTTAAGGTTTGATAGGAGTAGTTATTTTACTAAGGAGGAAAGAAAAATACGGGGACCGTTCTGAAAACTATCCCCTCATCAAAGCTCCCAGTATTTCCCTCACAGAAACACTCGGTTCACAGAGTTGCTTTCCTTCTTGGTGAATATGCTGACAATTATTGTGCCCCATTATTGATTTTCTAAATTCGTAAAAAAATATTTTAAAATTTATAAAAGCGTCTCAAATATATGTAAACTCTGCTATCTGCCTATCTCTTCAAAAAAAAAAAAAAGTCATCTATAATCAATATGCTATCTGTCTATCTCGGAATTTGCATAATTTCATCTCTCAAAAGCCAAGAGGAGGAGGGACTGGGGAGTGGGGAGGCCATTTTACAGGGAGAAAGGTCGAAAACGAAGAATCGATAGAAAGAATGGGTAAGGATTCGAGCGACGACCAAGTTTCTTCGATGAAGGAAGCTTTCACTCTATTCGACACCGACGGTGACGGTCAGATCGCTCCTTCCGAGCTCGGAACCCTTGTGCGTTCTCTCGGTGGCAACCCCACTCAAGCCCAACTCAAAGCCATCGTCGCCCAGGAGAATCTCACCACCCCCTTCGATTTCCCTCGCTTTCTCGATCTCATGGCCAAGCACATGAAGCCTGAGCCCTTCGATATCCAACTTCGCGACGCTTTCAAGGTCCTCGACAAGGACTCCACTGGCTTCGTCTCTGTCTCCGAACTTCGACATATCCTCACCAGCATTGGTGAGAAGCTAGAGCCTGCTGAGTTCGATGAGTGGATCAGGGAGGTCAATGTGGGTTCCGATGGGAAGATTCGTTACGAGGATTTCATCACCTGAACGGCCGCTAAGTGAGATTGGTTTGCGCCTTGGCTTGCTTGGGTGTTCCTCTTCAAAGTTTACTCCAGCAATTGGCCGACTCTTCCTTCTTCCTTCTTTCCCTCCCTTTGCTTAGGTACTTCCTGATTTAGCTCTGTATGGGTCCAGTATTTGGGTTGTATGATGTTATTTTCACTTCTTTCCATTTCGTTTCGGAACAAATTAACGGAGTTATGCTAATTGTATTGCAGCTTGCCTTGGGCAATGATCACTCTTCATGGTCCTTCTTCAATTTGATGTATTGAATTTGTTTGGCTTGTTTTGTATAATCATATAATGAGATCTAAGACATCTAGATGATGCTATTATGGGTGCTTATCTGTATATGGAAATGGAATCATTTATGCATTATTATGTGAAATCTCTCAGTGAAATGGAGTGATTAAGTATGTTGTATTCTCATTCTCAACACTTCTGACATTCAATCTGAATTAATCGAGATTCACAACTTGATTTGGAACTGACATGTTAGTTCAGCAACTTATCTGTTCTAACTTTAAGCAGGCAGCTCAACATGTATCATCTTCTGGTGGAGTTGGAGAAATGCGGCCTTTTATTTATGCAAAACTATTACCCGTGGCAGGATAACTTTGTAAGTACCAACGGGAATGCTGGTCAATCCATAGGTTACGTGTCGGCCCGTCTCAAGCGGTGGGTTTCTAATGTTAGCAAAATTTAATTATGTACAGTAAGTATATGGATCGTATGGTTAATCAAAGTTATCCCACATAAACTCAATTTAATAGGTAAATAGACCCTATAAATCTAAATTTCGTTTAAATTGAGCAAATCAAATATGAATAATGAAAAAATAAACTCAAATGAACTACAATATTAATTTTAATATGATAGAAAATATTAATCGATACAAGCGACCTAAAGTGGTTAATCCCTTCTTTAAATTTTAGAGCATGTAATTATCCAAATAAATATATTTAAATTTAACTGGTTAATCTAGAGTATAAATAGATGCAGCGTCTTTCGATCATCTATAACCCTCTCTTAAATAAAATCATTATTCCTAAATAGCTTATTCAAAAGCCATTAATTCGAATGATCACACTCTAATATGATTATATGAGTCTCGTATGTATATTTCTATCCTAAAGGCGAGTTAGAATAAATTCTAATCCCACATTACTCAGTTTAAATGTCCAATTAAGATCCCCTTCCGAGGTTAACCTAAATTCCCCACATTCATACTTAATGCTGATCAGTCACTAAGCAGAGGCAATAAGATTTAAAATGAATAAACACAATTAAATTTTAATAAAAATTGTTAGAATAGGACTTGACCAAGAGGGGGTGAATTGGTCTAATAAAATTTTTAACACAATTTAAAACTTCACAGAAAAGAAGAGTAAAGACACTGAAGGAAAGGAAAATATGAACACGAAGAGCTTATCCTGGTTCGGTCTCCTTGACCTACGTCCAGTCCTCAAGGCACTCCCGAGATTTGCAAATCCACTATCAGCAATAGATAAGGCTTCACAAGCCTTTACAATCTGGGAATCACTCCCCCTTTCTCTTTTCAATAAAACAGAGTATGACACTCTCTGTTT